>CAUZXS010005693.1:0-38000 GCA_963585895.1 Sepioteuthis lessoniana | reverse complement strand
ATATATACACACACACACACACACACACACATACACACATATATACATATACATTTCAATCGTACATCGTAGATGCATCAAAGTAGGTCCTCAGTGATGTACTGTCTTCATTGTCGATTTCGGGTTTTTTGCATCATATCGGCTCCGACAGCAACCCTGGCATGACTCTGGAAGAGCAAGCCGCCTCCTTGATCGCGATGTGCTACACTCGTACCTCTGCCAAAGCAACCCTGTAGTAAGGCTGGACTTCGGCCGTTCTTATAGACATCCGTCCTTCAGTAACAGCCAATGAAAAATAGGGCATTTCACACTCCTCTTCTATATAATACTATCTTTACCTCATCCGGTTACGGCCGACTACTCCCAGATTCGATACCGAGGTAAGATGGTATTTTTAATACTCATCCACGTCTATGATTTACACTCTAACAAGACTTACATGTATCCCACCCCAAATCTATCCAATACTAATACTTCCAAACTAACATGAAATAAGCCCCTACTCTAACTATTCAGTCAGTCTTTAACTCTTACCTTATACCCTTATTTGAAGCCAGAAAAAAAAAGGAAAAAAAAAACAACAAACAAACAAAAAACTCCTATTTATTTTGACTCACGAAATCATTTGCTTCAGATTAACTCATACTTATTTGCCTAGATCTCCCTACCCATTTGTCAATAATCTATACTCATATTACCAACCTAATGCATATTTCTCAAAAAAAAAAAAAAAAAAAAAAAAAAAAAAAAAAAAAATCAACCCAAAACAGAACAAAAAAAAAAAAAAAAAAAAAAAAAAACACGCTACTCTATTCAACTCCTAACATTCCAACTTATTACTACTACTAACTATCTCCTCCTCCCCCCTCCTCCCAGAAACTATTTGCACTTAGGTTTCAATCAATTAACTAAAACTACGAGTGGGCGCTGGCAAATAAATTTATTAAAAACATAAATTAGTAGTGGACCGTAACCAGCATACAAGGAGAAAAAAAACAAACAAACAAAAAAAACCCGGATAATTAAATATCGATCCCCCCACCCTGCAAACGCCAATGATTCTCAACCCCTCCCCCTGACATTCCGACTACCCTAACTTAATATTATCTCAATATACTCTTATAATGTGTAATATGTCTCTTAATCTTAATTCTTAGGCTCCTCCATCGTCCTCTTTATTTCTTCCAAGGCTCTGATGTCTTAAGCCAAATCCACTTTGATGCCTTCAGAACTGTGTTGGTAATGTCCTTTAGCACCCTCACTCTAGCTGCCCCGACTATACCAATTTTGGTCTTTTCAAAGTATGTTCTCAATTTTGGGTTCTATGCGGTTGTGTACTAGAGTATTGTATATCTTGGCTGCTATTGATGTAAGGCTTGTAATTTACTAAGCTTTTTGCTTAGATGTGGCACAAGGCCATATGAAAGGGGCACCCAATGAGACTCGAACTCATTCGTGTAGGTTTGCTAGTTGAGCTTGCTAACCATTACACCACCAAAGGCACCTATTGATGTAAGGGTTATACCTCAGTAATTCACAGCTAATCCAAGGTCACCTTTTTTAGGGAAGGGGAGGATGCATATGTTCGTCTATCGGGTTTTGATTATATATGGCATTACAGTCTTGGAGCGGTATGTCGTCAAATTGCCTGATCTTCCTTACTTCTGGGGGTATTTTATCAAGCCCTGCTACTTTTCTATTTTTGATATTTCTCATGATTGGTTCATGCGTCACTTTCCGAGGGTTTCTGAGTAAATTCTTGAACATTTCAAGAATATATATATGCACACACACATACATACATACATACATACATACGCACACACATAATCCCGTCTTTGTTGATATGTGGTTATTATGTTTTGCCACAAGTGTAAGAATTGAAAAGCTGAAAGATGACAAGGAAAAGCGAGGAGAAAATGGGAATATGGATCTCTTTTTGGCTACAGCTGGATCCGAGGCAATAATCTAAGTCCACCATGGTGTATCTCACAAACCTCAAAGACCTGACTTTTGAAAAAATAAGTTGGATCATAAGAAATAAGCAGCCCGAGAAAAGGTTGGTCGTGGTAGAATGAACTAAGTTCATGTCAATGAACCAAGAAATATATGAACCAATCATAAAATATCTACACTGTCTATGAAATGCGAGAAGACATTGCAAGTTTGAAAAACTTGCACAAAAGGAACAGACGATTAAAGAGGACTTAATTCAATTAAGGTTATTGGTATGTACAATGTACCACATCAATATAAAATCATGGAACAACAACAAATAAAAAATATGCCTTTAAATACCAGCATTGACTTTATACAGCAACAAGAATTAACACAGAAATACAACCATGATAAAAGTCAACTCAGCGAACAAATATTCGTCGATACTTACATGTTAGAAAAGATAAAAAAATGTTTGTATTGTGGACATGAACATGAAATAAATGAAAAATGCCCAGCATTTGGAAGACTTGTATTAATTGCTTAAAAAGAACTATTTTCAAGCAGTATGCTAATTCAAAAAGAAAAACATTGAAAAAGTTGAATATGAAACCAATATGGAAGTCTCTTCAGTAAAAAACAAAAACAAGAATGTAGAAAAAATTCAAAAGGAAACAGATTATACTAAAGGTTAAAATCAACAACTTTGATTTGGATATGCAAATGGGTACCGGTTGTTAGGTAACGCTTATACCAAGAAATTTCTGATAACACATTGGAGAGCCAACTTTACGAGAGAGCAAGTTACAACTCTGCCAATTTGATGGGTTGGTCATAAAAAATTTAGGGTACTTTGATGGGTTCTTGGAGTTAGAACACAAATTTGAAGTAATACCTATAATTGTCACAACTTGTAAAAAGAACCACAGACTTCTTGAAAATGATGTGCTTAATTCATGATATAAAAATGGAAAAAACGAAAAGTTAAAAAAACTATAAAGTGAGTTTAAAATTATAAGAAAATGTTACCACCTCTTATTATGAGGCACGAAAATTACCAGTACATTTGTTGCCATTAGTCGTAGCCAAACTTCAAAAATTAATAGAACAAGACCTTCTTGAACATGTTACCCCAGGGGGTAGCAAGTCGGCATCATCCATTGTATAGAAAACTTTTTAAAAAGTAACATCACATTAGAAAAAAAAAATTTTTTTTTAAATACTGCTTTGGAAATTTACATTAGAATTTAGAATAAAATATAACAGGAAAAAAAAATTCAACAAAATGAGATATTAAAGCCAATATACAGGTTAAACTAAAAAAAAAGTTTATATTCACCAACACAATACATCCCAATATCAATCAAATCCAACAAGTTAGGATACAATAATAAGATCAGAAAAAGTATGAGTATTTCTAAGAATCTTAGAAACACTGAAGGAATATAGTTGAATAATTAGAAAGCACAATCAATCCTGGGATTAAATAAAAACTTATGATATATAATATAAAAAGTGCACAATACAGAGTACAGAGCTAGTAGCAGCCTTTAAAATTTTATTTACAAGATAAAATCCACAAAATCTGTATAAAATAGTTAACATACAATCTTTCTTGACTAAATAAAAATGGCTATCAAATGGCTATATTGCATATAATTGATTTTTAATTTACAAAAATTCAATTTTGAAACTTGGGGGTAAAAGCAATTAATACTTGAATGAGAAGATACATTAAGATAATTGCAGTTTTTGAAATTTCAAGACAGAATCACTGATTCCATCGTTTGCTGCAATTATAAAAAAAATCAAATATATAATCTGTAAAATTATCATTGAAAAGTCAAAGAAACAGGAAAAAAAAAAAACCCAACAAAGTTTGGCTGTTTATAATCATGAAAAATAATGCAGTTATTTATTAGTATTGAGATTATATGTAAATACACCCACACACATTATGTGAATAAAAATAAGATTGGTTACAAGAAATAAATAATAAATTTGTTTATTGTAAAAATACTATTAAAATTAATCAAAAAAATCAATTTTAACTTTCACATTAAAAAATAACTGATGAAATTTTAAGAAGTTTAAAATGTAGAATGGTTCAAATTAATTAGTAAATGGGATAAAACTTAGAAGCAGTTAAATTATTCATTGAGTATATGCATAGAGTATGAATTCATGAACACAATAATTCTATTTTTTCTAAAATAGGAAGGAAGCACTTCTGTTAATAAGTTTCCCTCGATTTTTTTTTCTGTAGGCTAAGAAGGGCAGCACATCAAGTGTCTTCCATATAAAAGACAACAAAAATTAACAGATTACCCATGAGTTTTTATGTCAATAGGAATGGTATATATATATATATATATATATACGGAAACTGTCAGAACAAAAAAAAACAACATAAAACAAACTTTAATTACTAGGAGTTAATTAAAAATTTGCAGTTTATGCCTACTTATAGATAAAAAAAATAAGTACTTACCATCTTGTAAATGCTGGTTTACATTAGGTACATCACTACTGTGACATAAGTCTTGTAGGCGACGTCCAATAAGATCTGTGTATTTATGATTACCAGAAATTTGGCTGAAATAAAATTTCAGAAGAGTTCTAATTTTATTGAAGTCAAAAAGAAAAAGTAAACAAGGCTGAAATGCTTCAAGAAAACTAAAGATTACAATAATAATAATAATTCATTTACTCAAATACACAAAGGGGATGAATATTACCTTAAATTTAAGGAGAAAATTTAAACAGATTTTTGAAAGAATTCAACAGAAAATTATTCAAAAATTAAAATATTCCTTAGTTAATAACATCATTAATTTTTAGTTAAAATATTAGAAAAAATACATTCCACTACAGAAGTGACATAAACTCATACCGAGAAGGAATGTTGAATTGGGCACTTTTTATTAAAAAGTATTGTTAAAAATAGTTACAACTTTGATCTGGTTGGTTGTTTTTAAAGCATATCAACCCTTGTAGGTTAATACCAAATCCTGTTTTATATATATAATTTGTAAAAAAATAGTTTTAGGTAACAATTTTTACACAAGCTAGGTCTCATTTGTTTGCTCACAGTTAAATGTTTTCAAGTATTGTCCAACTAATATTCTTATTTGCACACAGTTACAAGGCTCATTAAATAAGTTTCCAGATTTTTTTTCCGTATGGGCACTTTTACTGATAGTACACACATGAAACTCTACTGCCATTCGAAGTAATCTCCTCCGGCTGCAATGCACTTGTTGTACCATTCCAACAACTTCTGAAAAGCCCCATGGAAGTCCTCTTGTGTGAGGGCGTCAATGACCTTTGTCACAGCCTCTTTCATCTCCTCAATTGTCTCATAATGACAGCCTCTAAGTTGAGAAAATAGCCTTGAGAAAATAACTAAAAAGTCACAGGGAGCAAGGTCTGGACTATAGGGAGGCTGAGGAACTGTCTTGATGCCCATCTTGCTCAAATAGTCTGTGACAAGGATAGTGTTGTGGACTGGTGCATTGTCCTGGTGGAAATGCCGCTGGCCTCTTTCGACAGAATCTCTTCCTGAACTCCCTTAAAACCTCAACATAGTATTCCTTGTTCACTGTCTGTCCAGTGGGAACCCAGTGCATGTAGATCATGCCAGTGCTGTCAAAAAAAGGGATCATCAAAAGTTTGTGGTAGGATTTGCTCTGTCTGGCCTTCTTGGGTCTGGGAGAGCCAGCATGCTTCCACTGGGAACTCTTGTCTCTTGGTCTCTGGGTCATAGCAGTAGATCCAGCATTCATTGCAGGTCACCGGAGCATCAAGAACTGCGGGATCTGAATTGATCAGCTCAACCATCTCCCTGCTGTCATGACAACGTCTTTCTTTTTGATCTTCTCTGAGCACCTTTGGGACAAACTTTGCATAAATCTTCCGCAACTTTAGTTCCTCATGAATAATTGTGAGTACAGTTCCCACACTGACATCAAACTGTGCACTTATTGTCTCTATAGACACACGACGGCCCTTATCCATGAACTTCTTTATTTGGCCAATCAACTCTGGTGTTCTGACTTCCTTACTCCTCCCACACCTCTCATCATCCCTCACAGACTCCCTGCCTTCCTTGAATCTCTTATGCCACTGAAAAACTGATGCTCGATTCATGCAAAATGCTCCAAAAGCAGTCTGAAGCATTCTATACGTTTCCTTGGCATTTTTTTCTAAGTTTAAAACACAAGTTTATTGCATATCGTTCTTCTAAAGTGTCCTCATGTACAGATTGTATTTTTGAAATTCACCAGCTGTGACCATCAGGCTTTAGTAGGATGTATTCCAATTGCTGCTGTAGCTGTTCATTTGAAGCTGAAATCATAAAAATTGGTCAGTAATCTCATAAGATGTATAGCAATAAGATACTGAATTTTCAAGAGTCTACGACAATTTTAGATGCCTGTACAAAAAAGTCTGGAAACTTATTGAAGGCACCTAGTAAATGATTTCAAGTATTGCTATTTGAAACAAATAGTTTTCAGAATAGTAAATGGTTAAGCAGTTCTATTTGACCCATGGTTGGGATCTTAACATGAACAACCACTCTGATTCTGAGTGGACCTTAGAGTAATGGCAATGAGGAGGACTCCAAAGTCTCCAAAGCTCTAGGATTAGAGCCTCACCACCAGATGGTCTAATGTCATACCCAGGATACTTGTTGGGGAGAGGAAGAAATACTCTTAACCCACTGCAGAGATGCAGCTTGCAATACAGCTTTGAAAACAATGTTCTAACTAAAGATTCAAGTTTATTCATTAAAACTGGCTCATGATAAAAACCATGAAAGTATTTATTGTGTGCTCCAATGGAATAGATATTGTTCTAAGTTATTTCTTCAGTTTGTTGACTGAAGAAAATTCTTGGAAAGTACAATTATCAAAATACAATGTAACAGATTATTATACATTAATTTATCTAGTTTTCAACTTGACTGTCATAGTTATAAAGTTTTAGCTGTTGTATCTTTTGTTGTGGTGATTAAGAGATCCATTCTTGGATGAAGCAGTGAAAGTCAGATGCTTTCAATCAGTACAAGAGGCAAAAGAGGTTATCACAAGAAAGAATCAACTGACATCAAGATACTCCAATGGATAGCAGAATGAGAAGTTTTCAATTGTGGACGGAATAAAAGGTTTGGTTCAAAATTCCCGGAGTGGAATCTGAAGGCCGAAATACAATGGCTGAACCATTTGGACTATAACAACCAAGATGAATAAACTAATGTATAACAATTCCTCATGTTACAAATTCAGACAACAGATATTTCATAAAATTTAAGATGGTCTTGGTATGAAAATTAAAAGCTAGTTATAAGTTAAATAATAGAAATAAAGCTCAATGAAAAAACTCTTAAATAATATAAAAGAGATTTCATTCTTAATTTTGTCTTAGAAAAGTATTAAAAGTTAACTTGAAATCAAACTGCTTTGATATTGAAAAATTTCAGCTTACCTTGTGTCACAGGCAATTATTTTTCCTTGTAAATCAAGTTTTGTAGTAAACTTTTTCATGTTCGTATTTGACTTATCATGCATTTTATCCCGCTTAGCTATACAGAGTAAGCAAGACTGACGCTCTGAAACAAAAATAAATACACAAATAAAAACAGTTTAAGATCTGAATGATTAACATTTTAAAAATAGTTTTGATAGAGTCACTTTTTCCAGTGATCCAACTATTATAAATGTTCAAACCAAATTATGAAATAGAAAAAACAACTATCCAGACCTCTGTCATTATTTCAAATTAATCAAAACTCAATTTCCTGAGTAAAACATTAACTGAAAAATATTTAGAATCTAAAACTTATCCAATACAATCCCTTTTCTAATAAAATAATTACAAATCAAGTCAGATTGTATTGATCAAAGACATTTGAAAGGAAAATCTTTAAATATACCTGAATCCTCTTGAGAATCAGAAAATTTTTCCCCATTGTGTTGCTGGACTGCAGTGGATATCTGCATATGCTCCACCTGAGCATCATCACCACTATCATCCCCTGAAAAGATAAACACACTAAAAAAAATAAAGAAGCTCTTAACTAATGAGTATTATAAAACATAAGTTATCTTTTTGATATCACTAGTTTGTAATAACCTTTTTAACTTTTATAACCTTTGAAAATTGTGGGAATCCTAGGTAGAAACAAAATAGTATTACAATTCTTAAAAAGAATGAGAAATGTTACATATACTCTATAAGTTAAAGATGTCATTTCAAATGATAATTTACTGAAAGGTAAAATAAACTCAAAATTAAAACCACAATGAAACTAGATGAAAAATTACATTGCTTATGATACAAAAAGCTATGTTAATGTAACATTTAACCTAGACTAAGTTTTGAAAGATTAGTAAAGGAAAATTTATTTACTGGTTCCTTTTGAAGATAACCATGCATATAGATTAAGAAAAAAATTACAAGTTTCCCTCATATATGAGATATGATGAATAAGCACTAAAAGAAATTTAATATGACTTAAATTTTCTGCTTTTAGTATTTTATTAAAAATTTAACTTTCTAAAACCAACTGAATGAAGTTTACCTGAAGGCTTGATCAGCATTCGACAAAAGAAAGTCTTCCCTTTACCAACAGCATTGTCAGATGGCCAGACACTTGAATCTATAAGTATACAGAATATACAGTGTTAAGTTATTGTGTGTGCATGCATGTGTGCGCACATGCACAAAGAAACAAACTTTAAAAAAGTGGGTCTTAGCTATACAAGATTTTCTGCTCATAATCAAAATAGAGATGTTCACTTTTATGAAATCATAAAAAGGACCTCAAGATTATATCAGCAACTATTTTCCATATTGAACTGATATGGATCCTTTCTCTCAACTTATTCAAAATTTCAACTTTTTCAATCCACCTCTTTTTCTGAAGTTTCCTCTTCTTTTTTGGAAATCATTTCAGTCTTTCAGTAACTGATACACAAATTGCTAAGTTAATGAAACCCCCGACTCGACATAGTAAAACTAAATCTGGGAAAGGTCTCAATTTATGTACAAGTTCCAGATGATGAGTACAAACGACTGACTATATATATATATATACACACACACACACACACAATTATAATTCTTAAATAATTAGCATAATAAAATTAGTTTCCTTTATTACTTAGATCAAACTGAAAATGCTAAGGATTTAGGTTACATACTAATGTAACCAAATATACTTTAAAGCAACTAAATTGACTATTTCTATTTTAAATGTAATTTTGTCAGAGTTGCAGTTTTCATATTAAATATTAACATATCAAGCAGGTTCAATGAATGATAGTAATTTTAGAAAATACCAAAATAAAAATATTCCATAAAAAAGGATTTATGATATAGGGAAAAATGTAGTTTTTGAAATTTGTGAAACAGCTAAGATCAAGTCAATTAACAATTTTCATTTATAAATCTTAAGAGAATAGTTTTATTTAAGTTAGTTCAATGCTGATCATCCAGGTTATAATGACTAAATCTTGAATTTTATCTTGCTTTGTTTTTGCCAGAAAAATTGATTTTTGTAGCAGTTTATTAAAACAAAAAGAAAATGTAAAAGTTGGTCTCTTTGATGGATGAAAAAGACAAAAAAATCTAGAATAAGTTTATTTTCCATTTACTTCCATCCAGTACAGAATGAAGATTAGATTTCTCAGCCTTTACAAAAAGAAAATAAGTTCCTAAGATATTTATGCAACTTACAACTATAAGAAATAAGAGTACCAATACAGCATTTTTTTAATGATCTATCATTCCAACAGAAATAACAGAAAAGTGTCAATAATGGTCACATTATATCTCTTCACCTACTTCTTCATAATGGAATAAGGAATGATTTAAATTACCACTGCATGAATTAAATAATAGTTGTTAGAATACAGCTAAATTCAACATGAATGACTCATTTCAAGTGATTCAGCTGCTCATTAAGAGTAAATGCTTTAACAACACTCAAGAAAGAACCAATTGATAGTTTTATCCAGAATGGATTCACTGGATATTCTGCAACACTCATTTAATTCACAAGCTGTGAATGGATAATCTAACCCATTCAATCTCTCATGAGTAGATTCAAGTACTTTTAATAAAAAATCCACTGTTGTTAACTTGTTAGCTCAACAAAATTCAACCCAAATAGAAGTTAGGAGAAACATGCAGGAACTTTTTGCAGAATTAGGTAAGACATAGCTATATGTGATTAATTAAAAGCCTATTCAAGATAAAAAACAACCTCACATGCAGCTGTGTAATCCAGGGATACTCAAAATGTAGCAAAGTAGATTTGTTGACTGGATTAGCTGAATGTCTGTAAACTAAGTAAACTAACCCAAATTTTCAGAAAGGTTTGTATATACAACGGTAGAAATATGGTAGAGAAACAAAAAATTTACCAGAATGTTTTCTCTCTCTCAACTTTGAACATTTCTCACATTCATTTTCTTTACAAGAATATTGTGACGTCTTTTATGCAGAAAAGAGCTCATTGTATATATACAAAATTGTAGATGCATAGATAACAATGAATCATAACAGTACATCTATTTTAAACAAATAGAATTCTACTCTTTTACTGATGTAATTCTTTAAAAGTAGGGAGTGATGTCAATTTTTGAAACTCAAAATCTTTACTAAAAAAAAAAAAAAAAAAAAAAAAAACAAACTGTTATACAGTTTTTGTAATTTTATGAACTGATAATTGTTTATTTTTCATTATACAACAACTTACAATCTTAGATTATATGTTTGCCCCAAATAAATATGAAACAGGAAATTTAATGTAAAAAAAAAATCAGAAATAGTTGTGCAAATAATCTTTTAGCTATCACAAGAGACAATTCTAACAATAGAAATAGCCTTACTGCCATAGGACATAGGAAGCAGTTTACTGCTAAATTGTGCATGGTCTCCAACATGGATAATGTTGTAAATACTCTTTCCAATTAATTCCTCCTGAAAAAGAAAAGTAAATCTATTGATAATTATGCAACAAGAATATCTATCAATAAGTAAAGCTGAATTAGGAAATTATAGTATTTCTAAGTTTGATATGTATAAATTTTAAATTTTAATCAAGCAAGAACACAAATATCTAAAAGAATTATTAAAATAGAAATATATATCATTATATATTTGAAATGATTTAACAGACTCAATGATCTAAATATATATATATATATATATACCTGTGTATACTTGAGATACAATGAAATCTTTTCCGATACATGTTCAACAATACCTTGGCAGTTCACTAAGAACATAAAACCATCAAGAGCCTGCAAAATAAAAATACCCAAAAACTTTATTCAATAGGTTTAATCACTTTCACTTAACTTCTATGAAGAAGAAAAATAGATTATACAATTTCCATTAAATAGTAATACATAGATATTAAAATCAAAGTATTTCAAGGTAGAGGCAATCAAAATACTCATTTTACTGGAAATTAAAAAAAAAAAAAAAAAAAAATTCATTTAATGTTTGAAAAATTGCTTTTCCAATTGGAAATAAATTCAGTTACAAATTTAACTCTCAATTACTTCACAGCAGCATGTTAACTAAACATTGCCATAAAAAATAAACACATAAGAAAGCTTTAAAATACTTGTTTTAAAATCATCAATTCTGCACATCGTTATCGAAGATATTAAAAATTTTTTTTTGTCTTTTTAAGTACCAGTAAAACACAATTTTCGCATATTAATGAAATGCACACATTTAATCAAATATGTTAACTAAATCAAAAGTAACAAACATTTAATGATTGAAACTTATAAAGAAAATTTTTTTCGTATTATTACATTGTTTTTTTTTTTGTTTTTTTTTGGCACAAGCAAGTTTTCATCCTTTCTGTTCTGTTTTACTGTTTACTTATTAGAGAATTTAAATATAATTTGGGGAGGTCTTTTTGGGAAGGGGGAAACTAGGTATTTGGTCAATTTTTTTTTTTTTTTTTTAGTTTTTGTGTGGCGGCATTGGGATTTTTAGGCTGTTTAGTTTTCTTCTAAACTACTGCTAGGTAACAATTTTAAACTTTTAGAAAAGAGTTGAAACTTTTTTTTCTTTTTTGCCGTGTACACTGACAATTTCGACAGAGTCATATATTCAATTTGGCTTTACAGTAAAAAGTGTCTTTACATTGAAAACACAGAGTTCAAGCAAATATTTTACAAAGAATAAAACAGCATACAATTTTGTAAAATTTTCAGCATACTAACCAATATTGAAGCTATTTTTCGGCTGGCACAAGCGAGTTTTCATTCTTTCTGATCTGTTTAATTGTTTGCTTATTAGTGAATATAATATAATTTGGGGAGGTCTACTTTTTGGGAAGGGGGAAACTAGGTATTTCGTCTAAAAAATTGTATGCTGTTTTATTCTTTGTAAAATATTTGCTTGAACTCTGTGTTTTAAATGTAAAGACACTTTTTACTGTAAAGCCAAATTGAATATATGACTGTCCAAATTGTCAGCATACATGGCAAAGAAAAAAAAAAAAAGAAGTTTCGACTCTTTCCTAAAAGTTTAAAATTGTTACAGCCCCTCCCCCCAGCAGTAGTTTAGAAGAAAACTAAACAACCTAAGTAAAAGTCCTAATGCCACAATCATAAGATAGGTGAAAATATACTGAAAACTGACTAATACACCTTAGCCCTGGACTTAAACTAAGTTAAAACTTAAGGGAAATTAAAGCTCTAACTTTTTTTTTTTTTTTTTTTTTTTTTACATACACATGGGAAGCAGCATGATGGACGTGAAGGTATTTGAATAAACCCATTGACAGCCAAACTCAATGCTAACGTGGTCCTGAAAGTGAGTTTTGCGACTTAACGCTCAAGATCGTCAGTTCGATCGGGGAACTACAGCTGCTCATCTATAAGAGTGGCTTCTATGGATGAGAATAAAAACAGCCATCAAAAGATAACCATGACCCACACTCAAACCACATACATAAACCGCATTGCTGTTCGCGCGGGTAAAAAAAAAAAGGGGCGTGTCCTGCTGAGATTGGAGCCCTGGTGTCAGTGTTCGAAAAATCAGTTACAGAGCTCAAACAACAAAAACTATTAAAATGCAAACAAACAATACAAGTAGCGACATTTAACATAAGAACCTTAAATAGAATAGGACAACTACCATCGGCCGTGGAACATAAGAGACATAATATGCATATAAGAACACAGATACACGCACACCGAAGATATCAAATATCACGAAACTGGCAATGGATGGACGCTAGCCACTGTATTGGCAGAGAAAACCTCTGTCAATGCCACAGTAGGAGAGGTAGGAATTCTTATAGGACCTAGAGCGTTAAAAACACTTAATAGCATTGAGAGAATACAACCTAGGATGATGGCAGCTACATTTAATGGCAACTTCAGAGCAACAATCATCTGCTACAGCCCTACCAATATTAGTGAAGAACCTGAAATAGTCGCCTTCTATGATGAGCTATCCTTTCCAGTGCGTAGCATTCCGAAACACAACCTGTTAGTCATTGGCGGAGACATGAATGCCCAAATAGAGAAAAATGGAAACAACAAAAGCAGTCTACACAACACGTCAAATAGGAATAGACAACATCTAACAGATTTCATGATAGAAAATAGATTAACATGCCTCAATACAAACTACCAAAAAAGGGAGGGAAAATTATGGACAATAGAAAAGCACAGATAGACTACGTCTTTATAAACAAGAAGTGGAAAAATAGTGCAATCAATTGCGAGGCATACTCCTCTTTCGATGGTGTCTCCTCCGATTACCGAATAGTCACAGCAAAAAGACTAAGCCTACGAAAAAACGTCACACGAATGGCAACCACCAAACACTATGACTGGGCCCTTCTCAAAAGAGATATAAGAGAGAAATATGTAGTAGAATTGAGAAACAGATTCGAGACACTACAAGAGAAGACGGAAAAAGGTACCCAAAATGATGAATATGAGAATTTCATCAATGCGCACCTCGAGGCGGCAGCAAAGTGTATTCCAACAAAACCTAGAACTAAATATAGAGTCCCATGGGAAACGTTAGTGGTGAGAGAAAAATGAGCACACGTGAAAATAGCCTCCAAAAGCTATCAAAAGAACCCAACAAACACAAATGCCCGAAAACTAAAAATGGCACGATATCAATTCGCAGGCATATATATATAAAGGAACAGACAGAATACATACAAAATCAGATAGATAAGATTAGAGACTCAGTGGAAGATAGGCAATCTAGGATAGCCTGGCAAACAAACGAAGTGAGTAGAAGGAAGGGCACAGTCAAAGCAAAACTGAAAGCTGCAAACCAACAGGAAAGAATAAAACTGTGGAAACAGCATTTCGAAAACCTACTAGAAAACCCACCGAAAGTAATGCATGAACCAATCACCAGAATAATTAGTAAGCAGTTAGACATTAAACTAGGACCGTTCACACAAGAAGAACTCGACTCGGTTCTTAGAAAAATTAAAAATAGGAAAGCTGCAGGGCTGGACGAGATTCCCCCAGAATTATGGAAGGCCAGACAATTCGAGGACACACTGCTCCATCACTGCAACGCAGTCTATTATCAAAATACGATAGACAGATGGATGAAGGGACACATCCTCCCCTTCCTTAAAAAGGGTGACCTCGGATTTGCAAAGAACTACTGAGGCATAACACTTACATCCATAGCAGCCAAAATTTATAATGCCCTACTACGAAACCGTATAGAACCCAAGATCGACAACATCCTTAGGAAAAACCAAAATGGTTTCCGAAGAAATAGATCCACGACCTCACAAATACTGACCATCCGTAGAATCCTTGAGGGCGTACAGGCAAAAACCTACAAGCGACATTACTATTTGTCGACTTTACCAAGGCCTTCGATTCCATTCACAGAGGAAAGATGGAACAAATCCGACAAGCATACAGCCTACCTAAAGAAACCATAGCAGCAATAAGGGTTCTCTATAGAAACACCAAAGTGAAAGTACGTTCACCAGATGGAGACACAGAATATTTTGACATTGTAGCAGGAGTACTACTAGGAGACACACTAGCCCCATATCTCTTTATCATCTGTCTAGATTACGTGCTTAGAACATTGATTGATAAAATCAGAGAAAACGGCTTCGAGCTGACAAAGAAAAGAAGCAGAAGGCAGCCTGCAAAAACAATTACTGACACCGACGACATAGTGATACTGGCAAATACACCCAACCAAGCTGAAACACTACTGCATAGTTTGGAACGAGCCGAAACCTTGCTACATAGTCTGGAATGAGCAGTTGCTGGCATAGGCTTCCATGTCAACGCAATAAATCAAAGAGGCGACATCCCCACACTGAAACTAGTGGACAAGTTCACCTACCTAGGAAGCAGTGTCTCATCAACTGAGTAAGACATCAACATACGACTAGCAAAAGCATGGACAGGTATTGATAAGCTATCAGTCATATGGAAGTCAGACCTGAGCGATAAAAAAAATGCAGTTTTTTTCCAAGCAGTGGTTGTATCGATACTGCTGAATGGATGCACTACATGGACGCTAACTAAACGTATGGAGAAAAAGCTTGATGGCAACTACACAAGAATGCTGCGAGCAATATTGAACAAGTCCTGGAAGCAGCACCTCACAAAGCAGCAGCTGTACAACCACCTACCAACCATCACGAAAACTATCCAAGTTAGACAAACCAAACATGCGAGACACTGCTTGAGAAGTAGGGATAAACTCATAAGCGACATACTCCTGTGGACCCCTTCACATGGATGAGCTAGAACTTATATACAACAGCTCTGTGTTGATACAGGATGTAGCCTGGAAGACCTACTGGGAGCGATGGATGATAGAGACGGGTGGCAGGAGAGGGTCAGGGATCAAAGAAAATACAGATTAAACAAAAATCAATGAAATTATTATGATATACTGTAGAAAAATGATATAACTAAAAACTTTCTCTTAAAACTCAATCAATTATTTAAAACTTTTAAATAATGTCTTGAAAGTGTACTATATTTGTGATAAAATTATGTATTCAATACAATCCTAATAAAAAGTTAATTTTCATGTTTAAAAGAGCTCAATCAAAATCTTCCAGAACAGTAAAACCTATAAAAGTAAAAGCTAAGGTTTTTTTTAAGTCATATTATACATATTAGATTATTGTAATTTGTTGAATCCTTCAGCTCAAAATTACGACAAATTCAGAAAAATTAAAACATTGGTTTCACTAAGCAAAACTTGCTGTTTTAAAGTGCCAGAACTGAATTATGAGGAAAAAGCTAGAAATGAATATATGATAATAGCATTAAAACAAATATGTAAAGTTTTTTTGGTCCTGATACAAACTGAGGGTGCATGGTTTGGATTGGTTTGGTTTGGTTTTATGGCATATCAGCCTTTGTAGGTTATTTAACGCCAAATCCATTTTTATGTAAATAATCAGTTCTATTTTATGAGTACACAGTTTGTCAAAAACATTTCTATTTCAAACTATTCAGTTTATTCAAACAGTTACATATAACAATTCAGTTCGGTGTAAGTACTGTTTCAATATCAAAAACAGTTCAATTTCAAATAATTCAGTTTAGCATAAGCACGCAGTTTAAATGTAAGTACAGTTTAATTGTAAAAAACATTTCTATTTCGAGCTATTCAGTTTAGTCAAGCAGAGCTAATTCAGTTGAGTATAAGTACAGGTTTTGTTTACACTCAGTTAAATGTCAAAACAGCTCTATGTTAAACAATTCAGTTTAGTGTAAATACAGTTTCAATGTTAAAAACAGTTCTATTTCAAATAATTCAGTTTAGCATAAGCACCCAGTTTAAATGTAAGTACGGTTTAATTGCCAAAAACATTTCTATTTCAAACAATTCAGTTTAGCATAAGTATATCCTTAGTTCTATTTAATCCATAGATAGGGCCCTATCAGGTGCTACCACTCCGGGCTAGAATGGACCTGGGAGCAATAGCAATGAAGGGGTGCTCTGTATTCCCCAAGGCCCCAGCATTACTGGAACCTCACCATCAGACAGTTTAGTGTCATATACTGGACACTCGTTGGGGGGGGGGTTTACCCCTCTGCAGAGGTGCAGTCAGTGTATTCTACAGCCCTAGCCGACTGGGCAATACACAGAGTTTAATGTCAAACAGTTTTATTTCAGATAATTCAGTTCAGCATAACTACACAGTTTAGATGTTAAAACAGCTTTATTTTGAGCAATTCAGTTCAGCATTAGTACACAGTTTTAAAGTTAAAATAGTTCAATTTTAAACAATTCACAGTTCAGCATAAATATGCAATTAAAATGTATAAAAACAATAAATTCCAACCACTTTTTAGTTCTATTTAACCCATAGATAGGACCCTTATTAATTGCTACCACTTCAGGCCAGAGTGAACCTGGGAGCTATGGCAATAAAGGGATACTCTGCATTCCCCAAAGCTCCAGCATTGCTGGAACCTCACCATCAGATTGTTTAGTGTCATATCCAGGACACTCGTTGAGGGAGGGGGGTCTTACCCATCTGTAGAGAAGCAGTCAGTATATTTTACAGCCCCAGCTGATGGGACAAATGAGGGTGTATAATTTAAATGTGGACATGTCATGTGTCTTGTCTTCAGCTGTATGTATGTCCTTGCAAACTATAATAGATTTTGCATTTACAAAGTATTATTTTAATAAACAGTAATTTACAAATACTGGAAAACTAAAACAGTAATTAATGCACCAAGAACTTGAATTATTTTTAGGGAAATATCCATCTAATGTTATTTACTATTCTCAAAATATCAGTAAATAACTAGTTTGTGGACAGCTTAACCACTTTATCCATAGCATTTAAACTACATAAAAATATAGTAATAAATTTGACAAGTGGGTGAAAAGTTTTAAAATATAATGAAAAATATTCATTTCTTCAAAGAAATGTATCAAGAAAACCAGTACAACTAATATAAATGAAATAAAAGAATCATTTTAAAATGTGACATATTTCTTTTAAAGTCATCTTATGTAAAATTTTAAGAATTATGATACATAGGTCAACTTACTTCCAGTATCAATGGGCCAATACGTTCACTTGCAAGGGGCACAATGGAGGGTTTACTGGAGGACACTTGGCTCTGCTGAACAGCGTCACTTGTTTCACTCTCTAAAATTTAATGACAAAAGAGAATTTATTGTATGGCAACAAAACAGAAAAAAAGTAGTAACATTTTTCTTTAAAGTAAATAAATTGAAAATGTTCTTTTAATTTTTAACTTATACGACGTGCCTTCAATAAGTTTCCAGACTTTTTTCGTATGGGCACTTTTACTGATACTACACACATGAAACTCTCGTTACCTTCGAAGTAATCTCCTCTGGCTGCAATGCACTTGTTGTCCCATTCCAACAACTTCTGGAAGGCCCCATGGAAGTCCTCTTGTGTGAGCATGTAAATGACTTTCGTCACAGCCTCTTTCATCTCAATTTTTTCATAACAACAGCCTGTAAGTTTTTCCTTGAGCTTAGGGAATAACCAAAAGTCACAGGGAGCAAGGTCTGGACTATAGGGAGGCTGAGGAACTGTCTTGATGCCCATCTTGCTCAAATAGTCTGCGACAAGGATAGAGTTGTGGAAATGCCACTGACCTGATTTCAAGAGTGCAGGCCTCTTTCGACGGAATCTCTTCCTGAACTGTCTGTCCAGTGGGAACCCAGTGCATGTAGATCATGCCAGTGCTGTCAAAAAAAGGGATCATCAAAAGTTTGTGGTAGGATTTGCTCTGTCTGGCCTTCTTGGGTCTGGGAGAGCCAGCATGCTTCCACTGGGAACTCTGTCTCTTGGTCTCTGGGTCATAGCAGTAGATCCAGCATTCATTGCAGGTCACCAGAGCATCAAGAACTGCGGGATCTGAATTGATCAGCTCAACCATCTCCCTGCTGTCATGACAACGTCTTTCTTTTTGATCTTCTCTGAGCACCTTTGGGACAAACTTTGCATAAATCTTCTGCAACTTTAGTTCCTCATGAATAATTGTGTGTACAGTTCCCACACTGACATCAAACTGTGCACTTATTGTCTCTATAGACACACGACGGCCCTTATCCATGAACTTCTTTATTTGGCCAATCAACTCTGGTGTTCTGACTTCCTTACTCCTCCCACACCTCTCATCATCCCTCACAGACTCCCTGCCTTCCTTGAATCTCTTATGCCACTGAAAAACTGATGCTCGATTCATGCAAGATGCTCCAAAAGCAGTCTGAAGCATTCCATAGGTTTCTGTGGCATTTTTTCCAAGTTTAAAACAGAATTTTATTGCATATCGTTCTTCTAAAGTGTCCTCACGTTCAGATTGCATTTTTGAAATTCACCAGCTGTGACAATTAGACTTTAGTAGGGTGTATTCCAATTTCTGTTGTAGCTGTTCATTTAAACCTGAAATCATAAAAATTGGTCAGTCATCTCATACGTGGCGTATTCAATAAATTTCCAGACTTTTTTGGTACAGGCATTTAAAATTGTCGTAGACTCTTGAAAATTCAGTATTTTATTTCTATATATCTTATAAGATTACAGACCAATTTTTATGATTTCAGCTTCAAATGAACAGCTACAGCAGCAATTGGAATACACCCTACTAAATCCTGATTGTCACAGATGGTGAATTTCAAAAATGCAATCTGAACGTGAGGACACTTTAGAAGAACGATATGCAATAAAATTCTGTTTTAAACTTGGAAAAAATGCCACAGAAACCTATGGAATGCTTCAGACTGCTTTTGGAGCATTTTGCATGAATCGAGCATCAGTTTTTCAGTGGCATAAGAGATTCAAGGAAAGCAGGGAGTCTGTGAGGGATGATGAGAGGTGTGGGAGGAGTAAGGAAGTCAGAACACCAGAGTTGATTGGCCAAAGGGTTAGGGTTACTATGTTGAGGTTTTAAGGGAGTTCAGGAAGAGATTCCGTCAGAAGAGGCCAGCACTCTTCAAATTGGGTCAGTGGCATTTCCACCAGGACAATGCACCAGTTAACAACTCCATCCTTGTCACAGACTATTTGACCAAGATGGGCATCAAGACAGTTCCTCACCCTCCCTATAGTCCACACCTTGCTCCCTGTGACTTCTGGTTATTCTCTAAGCTCAGAGGCTGTCGTTATGAGACAATTGAGGAAATGAAAGAGGCTGTGGCGAAGGTCATTGACACTCACACAAGAGGACTTCCATGGGGCCTTCCAGAAGTTGTTGGAACGGTACAACAAGTGCATTGCACTCGGAGGAGATTACTTCAAAGGGACTAGAGTTTCATGTGTGTACTACCAATAAAAGTGCCCATACGAAAAAAAGTCTGGAAATTTATTTAATGAACCTTGTAAGATGTATAGCAATAACATATTGAATTTTCAAGAGTCTACGACAATTTTAAATGCCTGTACAAAAAAAAGGTCTGGAAACTTATCGAAGGCACATCGTAAAAGTATAAAAAAAATTTTTTTAAAAGAAAATATGTGTTGATAAAAATTATTACACAATATTTTCAACTATGATTATTAATAATAATTATATTTAAAATTTTAATTTGCATTATAAACTTGAAAGTGTATTTTATGTGTTGCTTTCATTGGACCAGGTAAACACACACACACACACACACACACACACACACAAAAATGAAAAGCTAACATGGAGTCATTTAATTTTAAATTCATGTTATTGAATTGTTCAGATTACAGAACCTTTTAAATGTTTAATCACAAATAGTTTCAATTATGATGACTCAAGTGAAATATTACCATTAAGATTATGAAGATGTTCAACTGCCTGAATAAGTTTGGTATGAATTATCAGAATTATTCTATATAATTCATACTCAAATACTTTTATAAATTTGAATTATTGTTTAAGAAAACTCTAAAAGAGTAAATGAAGCTATTTAACTGGATTAAGTATATTTTATCAAATGGAATAGAAAAAAGCTAAGAGAAGCAAGTATAAAGTTTGAATTGAAAGAGGAAAAAATTATGAAAAATGATAATTTGACCTGTCAGAATCTAGAAAATGCATGCGTGTGTTTTTCGAGGTTGTATTTTAAGTCAATATTATCTTTGCTCTAATAAACGTATTGTATTATCAGTTGAAGTTACATTATCAACTCCTTGGAGAAAAAAAATTCCAACCAAACCAAAAAAATAAACAACAATAACAGCAGCAAAGAATTGTTGCTATTAAAAATCTAATACTAGAAACAACTGTGTTAATAGTGGTTTCCCTCCTTTGTTGCTGCTGTTGATAATCAGCTGATATAAGAATTCAATATAGCATTTGATATATATATAGGTTAAACTTGTTTTTACTATCACTTGCTGAATATTAATTTGATAAGTTTTGTTTGTTATGGTCTCCACCATATTTGATGGCATATAAGACTCCTAACCCGTTGTGGGGTCAGCATATATATTTGCAGTTATTTGGTATATCAGTGATTATTTAGATTTTAATTAACTAAATAAAATATTAGGCATTTTTTACTGATATTTCATAAAATTTCATGATTGATATATAAAGAATTTTATATTAAATGTATTAGAATTCTAAAATTAAATACGCATTTTAATAGGTCAAATTTATAAAGAATCCAAATTTAAAGATACTATTGATCAGCAATGATAAAAAAAAAGGTATACTTCTGTAGTTCAAAGTTTGTGAAAACAAATTTGAATATGGTATTAACCAGTGGCGACTTTAGCCTATTTTTGCTACTCATGCCCGCCCGCCCTATGTCAACTTCAGTTCCCAACCTGTGGTCCGTGGACCCAAAGTAAGTCATCATAGTTGCTATTGCTTGATTCTCCATTGTATAGCACAGATTGACAAATGTACCTTGCATGGTGGTTTTTTTTTGTAAACAATCAAGATACTATATAATTTGTAGTCTTGTTAATACAGTAGATAAGATGATTTTTTTTCCTTTCAAAAGTATAGAAGAAAAGAGAAGATGTTCATTACTATGACGAGAAAAATATGTTTATTAGAATAAAGAAACTGATGACAATATACACAGACACAGCGAGTATTTTCAATTTCGCTTAAAATAAAGATTATTTGTTGAAAATGTATTCAAATAAACAAATTTTAGTTACAGAATGTAATATATGCAACATTCATTAAAGAAATAGAGATCTGTTAGTGAAAAAACGAATTAAAACACGCCGTTTAACTAACATTTACCATAGCGATGATGATGACGTTGGCGACGGCTATAATTTGCTATCCCCCGCCCATCAGCAGTCAGAATGTGCTAAGATTTTTGAGTACGGTGTTTGGGTTGCTCTTGCTATTGGCTACAGCCAAAAGCGGATTTCTCTAACATTAATGTTATTATAAGGGTCTAGTGCCTGGCACGGATTGCGTGTTCAACATTATAGCCGATTTTATGGGATGTTCAATGAATCTGACGGTGGCCGGACAAAGACCATCCGTTCAAAACAGCATCGTTGTATTATTCCCAGGTATATTTATGAACTTTTGGCTACTTAGTTATCGAAACTTGAATAGATACGTAATTTAATTGAGATCAGACTAAGTATGTTTGCTTGAAATCAATGGATGATTTTTAATCCATTTTGAATAACGTTGACCGAGTTATTGGTCGTGCCGGGCACGAGTAGCACTAGTCCCGTCTCCACCCCTGGTATTAGCAAATTTCAATTTGTTAAACTATCTTATGTATTCATATATATATATTTTTTTAGTGGTCTTAGAACTGTTCACGAATATAATTGTAATAAAAGTTAGTCACTAAGAATTAAAACTTAGCACAAGCAAAACAATAAAAAATTACAAATAGTATATGAAAAAAGGAAAATAAAGTAACTAATTTCGGTTTGAAGAAATTGTTAAGATAGTTGTATTAATGCATATTTTGTTATATAGTTTTGATTCCCAAAAGGCAGAAAGACCCAAATTGCTCAAAAGTTATATAAACTGTCAGAGCTTCTGATACTAAATATTTCTTTTTTTTTTTTTAAATATTAACACCTACTATTGCCAAACAAACGCATACACAAAAAAAAAAAAAAAAAAAAAAAAAAAAAAAATGAAAATTATTAGAATGAAAAATTTAAAACAAAATTTATTTTTCTTAAGCTTATGTAATAAATTTCAGATTTATTTAAGTAATATTTATTTTTATGGTACAAGTAAATTTACTTTCATATCAGAAACACAGAAAATCAATTTTACAATACCGTCCTCATTAAAATTGAATTTTTCTTAAGAGAGAGCAAGTTAAATTTTTTTTTTAAATAAAAAAAAACTTTCACATTTCGTTATCTTTATCATGAAAAATATGTATCAAAATTATTTAAAAAGTCATTTTTTAAAAAATTTTTTTAATTTTTTATTACACATATCAGTTGATTAAATCAAGGCAAAAATTCTATCAGAAAGTCTTCTAACCTATTTATATATCAGTGTAGTGTTCTAATTATGTAACCCTCTATTGTTTAATCATCTATGACCCAAGACAAAATCTCACCAATCAATGAGTTAAAAAATGTTTGAAGAAAAAAAAAAAAAGAAAAAAAGTGTGTGTGTGGGGTGACAACACTGTAGTATCAATGTAAATGCATTGTTGTATATTCTGTGTAACAACTAAGATAATTCAGTATTTTACAAACAAAGTTAACCAGGTCATTGGCATAATGGTCCAGAGGACTGGGGTTCAATCCCAGGTCAAGTCATACCAGGGACTCAAAAAATCATGCTTGATGCCACCTTGCTTAACACAGCACTATAAGGTACAGATCAAGGGTAAAGTGAAGCAATCCAGGGAATGGAGTAGCGCCCTTCCCTACACTTCGGTGTAGTAGCTATTGAAAGGGGAGCCTTTGGGTCGCCCTTGACTACAGTTGCTAACTTCACTTTTTACTTTACATACAAGGTTACTCTGCAGAAATTTAAGTTATATATTTATTTGCAGGGTTGATATATGAAGCTTCTTTCAATTTATCAACTTCCAGAAAGAATCATGTAATTTCTTCTGATACACACATGGGACATTTTCTTCAGAAAATTCTCAACTCTTTATTTCGTATGAATGCTGACCAGGTTATGCTGCCAGCCTCCAAATCTGTTACTCACTATTACAACATGCAAGTTGTTAGCTTTTCTGACTAAATAAATTTATCATTTTCTATTTTCATATAACATTACATCTGCCACAATCCACTTTTCAAACAAAATACTAATCATCT
The DNA here is from genome assembly GCA_963585895.1 of Sepioteuthis lessoniana. Classification (NCBI taxonomy): domain Eukaryota; kingdom Metazoa; phylum Mollusca; class Cephalopoda; order Myopsida; family Loliginidae; genus Sepioteuthis; species Sepioteuthis lessoniana. The sequence goes on along the minus strand of CAUZXS010005693.1, from coordinate 13,795 downwards.
CTGGTACATAGACTTCAGACATTTAATGCATAAAACAAAACACTGCTTTCTCAACAATTTTAAATTACAACACCTTGGTTTTTATGGTGTTACTTAATTTAATGGCATGCTTTCCACTTATAAGCGATGTCACTGTTACATTTTCAAATGAAGTTATTTTCAGATTTGAAATGCACCTATAATTTCTATTTGATGGAAAATATATTTCAGTTTTGTATATTGGTAGAATCAATCATGATTAAATCTATTGGCAGAAGACAGACATTTTTAAAATATGTGTTAAGTTTTATTTGTAATTTATCAATTTGGAAACACTTATTTGAGAATATTTTTATAATACAAGCTCTTACAATTTGTCTATACAACTGATCCACTAATTTTCTTTTTTTAACTATCAAAGGACATTTTAATACCGAGTTTTTATCAATACTTTAAACTAATTCTAGAAGTAAAAAGTATTTGCTCTATTTCTATCCTGAAAAAAAGTTATAGATGAACAAAATAAAAACCTTGTTAGTACTGACATAAGTGGAAGCTGAAAATATCTAAGAATAAAAATATGAAGTTAATGAACCACTAATTTCTTTGAATATTATACATTTCTTATTGACTAATCAATTGAATAACACCAAATCAAACAGGCAACCTAATGAACACATCATCAAATTATTAGAAAAAAGTTTGTTTTTTTATTACTTACCGTTCTTGATCTGCTTGATTTGGTTGACTGTCTCTTGCAGTATTGCACACTTATCAGGCTTGACCGAGAATGAGCTCATATCGGTGACACTTGCTGAGATTAACTCCGCAAGTTCTTCGATATATATTTTCTCCTGTTCTCTCCTATGTTTTTCATTCAGGCATTTGGTTCTGGAAAAAAAAAAATAAATAAATAAAGAAATAAAATCTTATCAAGCTTTCAATACAAACAATAGATATTAATTTTAATTTCGTCAATATTTCGACTAAAAAAATAGCTCATTTTTATATCATGAACATAGTAATTGTAAACAATGAAATTTTCACTAGGTGTCACGAAAAATATATCCTAAATGTTTGTGAGAGTCTATAAACATAATACACTTAACTACACATTTGACTTCAAGTTTTTCTAATATTCATTTCAAAATTATATCTTATTTTCACACAATTTTAGATTTGTTTGCTAGGGTTTTATGGCATATTTGTAAGTTATTTAATGCCAAATCCATTTTTATACAAATAAACTTATATTTCAAACAATTCAGTTTAAGTACACAGTTTAATTGTAAAAAACATTTCTATTTCAAGCAATTCAATTTAGTCAAGCAATTCTAATTCAAACAATTCAGTTTAGTACAAGTATAGTTTTTGTTTACACACAGTTAAATGTCAAAACAGTTCCATTTCAAACAATTCAGTTTAGCATAGAAAAACATGTTTGTTGGTTGTTTGGGTTTTATAGCATATCAACTTTTGTAGGTTATTTGTATACAAATAATCGGTTCTATTTCAAACAATTCAGTTTAGCATGAGTACACAGAAATGTTTTTGACTAACTATTTCAAGTCATTCAGTTTATTCAAAGAGAGCTAATTTAGCTTAGTATAAGTTTAAATTTTGTTTACTTTGTTAACTGTTCTATATTAAACAATTCAGTTTAGTGTAAGTACACAGTTTGTCAAATACATTTCTATTTCAAGCTATTCAGTTTAGTCAAAAAGTTCTATTTCCAACAATTCAGTTTAGCATAAGTATGCAGATTAGTTCTATTTAACCCATAGATAGGGCCCTATCAGGTGTTACCATTCCGAGCCAGAGTGGACCTGGTAGCAACGGCAATGAAGGGGTACTCCATATTCCCCAAAGCCCCAGCATCACTGGAACCTCACCATCAGATTGTTTATTGTCATATACAGGACACTCGGGGGGGGGTCTTACCCCTCTGCAGAGAAGCAGTCAGTGTAGTAGTCTACAGCCCCAGCTGACTGGGCAAACAATCTTAAACTTCATTATTGTAATACAAATGTAAGTCTACTTAACATTATCATTTATATAAAACTTTGAAAGGATGATTTGATGAGTAATAATCCAACTTTTGTCCACACAATAAAAAATAAAAATTTTTTTTCAGACATCCTAATCATGCTTAAAAAAAAAAAAAAAAAAAAAAAAAAAAATAGATAAATAAAATGAATTCATAAAAAAAAAAAATGTAAATAAATAATAACATATGCATTTTTATAAAGGTTCAAATTATAAATAATAACATATGCATTTTTATCAAGGTTCAAATTATACCTAAGGGATATCTATTAATACAATCAAATTGATATTACCTCATCCTTTTTTAATCAATCAATTAATGATTATGTGAATTATACCTTTTGAAGATAATTGTCATAACAAAAAATTCTTGATATATACTAAACCATATCAAACATAATGGACTATGCTTAAAGCATTTCATTAAAATCTTAATAGTAACAAAAATGTGAATGTACTCGCACTTTTTTCTTCGGAAATTTAGTTGTGTCAAAAGTAATAATAATAATAATAGTAATAATAAAAAAGCTGTATTGTATTTAAAAATTTTTTAAAAAATTTCTTAAGATTCATTTGCTGCTTCTCCTTACATCAATAGATATATCACTAACTTGAAAAAAAAAACCAAAAAAAAAAAAAAAAAAAAAAAACCTAACTCTTGCAAAATTTCATATGCTAAATGTAAAAGTGAATAAATAATAAAGACAGAATTTAAGGTATAACTGAATAAACAATTAAGTTTACTGAATAAGAAAAATATCATCAGTTTCAGGTGAAAAGAAAAAAAAATTATAAAAACAAATGAGTAGAAGAAAATAAGATTGTTTATAAAAAAGGTAGAATAAAACATAATGCTTGCAAAATATAATTGGTAACTAAGAGAAGGAGAAAACTCATTCAAGCAGATTATCTGGTTGATGTTAACACTAATTTGTGAAAAGAGAAAGTAAGAACTTAAGTGGAGAGGAGGGGGAATTTAACATATTGTAACAGTGTATGTGTGTGTGGAGCACACATTATGTTCCACATCTGCAGTGTGCCAGTAGGTTTAAGATACAGAGAGGCTATGGATAATTGATGATCATTCATAAGATATTTATAGTATTACAGATGAACAAAATATGATACACTGTTTAAAAAAGTTGATTAATTTAGTTATACTACCAAGCATTGAAAAAAAAAAAAAAAAAAAAAAAAAAAAAAAAAAAACACTATTCAAAACTCACAAACCAAAAAAGTTAATTTTCAATTAAACAAAATTCCATTTCTTCTTCAGTGAATAGACTTGTCACAAAGTCTGTTAATTCAAATCTTACTTAATTAAATTAATGCCTCATTGCTGGAAGGCTGTGAATACAAAAGATTTTATGAAAAAGTTGCATTTTGATCAAACATTCTCATGATGTGACAGGAAACCAACATTGTGGTATTGTAAGATACGATTGATGTGCTCTGGGTTACTGGTAATGACGCTACGGCCCTGAAACCATCACTCCAGAGTCATCAACTGATGAAAGCTTTGTTGGCAGCTCAGTTGTCTTTCTTTTGTTGCAAACACACACACATACACTTCAACAAAAGATGCGAACAACTTGACTTGTGACACAGGTGATTTGTTTATAGTGGTGAAAGCTTGCATTGAACCAGTCACACTTTTTGGATGAGTTGACAACAGAATAATGGCACAACAATGTGCCACAGATTCTTTGAACATTCCTCAAAGTTTTTCCTCTTTTTAGACATTGCTCTGCCTGAAAGTGGGGAAGAAAGAGATTTATGTATTTCCCAAGTGTCAAATGAAATGCAAACTATTGTCCAGGATTTGAAATTAGCAGGTAGAATACTTAATAATATGGCAAGCCTTGATATAAATCCCTCCTATTTTCCATTTATTTTCTATTCAATGCAAGAAGAAAAGTCTATAGAATATGAATACCATAAGAAAATCTTAGCTAAACAGAATTCAATATATATCTAATTTTACTTGGGAACAATATAAAATGTAATTGACAATTTTTTTTTTCAACATTAGACATTCAAGTTGTCACAATCTTACCCAAAACACTTGGGAACATAATCAATAAACCAAATAATGAAATTACTTTAGAAGTAGGTATTTATGTATATTATTCTCTGTAAGAAGATCACACGTTACTTTATAAGCAAATAAAAAATTATAGACTCTAGTAATTTATTTGCCCCAATCAAATGACCTAGATTTTATTTTAGGGTAAGATTATTACTACAACAAAACAATATTTTACTTGATTTGACATAGGTTTAAACAATTAGAATAACAAAAAATTAGCAACATTCACTAATTTTAGTAGACCATTTAATCATTATTTATTACTAACAATATTTAACTTCATACCCAACAATGATATTTTCAAATAGTTTAGGCTTAGTTTCTTTGTTTAATGGCATATCAACCTTCATTTTCAAATTGTTTAATTCATAGCTCAAACATTTTCAAACTTCTTATGTTGCAATGACACTGATGCACTAATGCAGTCACTAAGTTCTCAAATATTTTAGCTAAAATTATTTTCTTCTCCAAGTAATGATCTGATGAAGATTATATATTATATTATATATATATATATAAACAAACTGCTACTACCGCTTAGCATCACCTTGGTGATAAAAACAAGCTTCACTTTACTAATAAAAACAAAAATGAAATAATTTAGTTTAAATACTAAATAAGTTTAATTTAAAAATAGCACATAAATTACCTTGATAATGGTTCTGATGAGAGCTGAAAGTACTCGGTATAAAACAAATAGCTCCTTTGAAGAAATTATCAATAAATTTCAAGATTGTAACATCAAAAAATACACAAGGGCTCTTGAAAGAAAAACTCCTAAACAAGGATTCAATTTAATTAATCAAACCAATATATATATATATATATATATATATATATATATATATATATATATATATACACACACACAATGCCTAGAACTCCTTACTTCAAAAGGACTAAACAATAAAGTTCTCAATAAATTAAACCACCCTAAAGGCACCATATTTTATCACCTCACCACAAGCACTTACTCATTATTCAGAAATTCATTTTATAGCCTGATTATTAAAAAAAAAATTTTTTTTAATTTTAAAATATTTTTTCAACACTTGTTAAAAGTTAAGGTGTTAAGAAAGTTCACTTTCATTTACAAGTTAATAATGAAATAAACATCCTTTAGTGATGACCTATGCTGGATACCAGTGATCATCATTATCTACCAATGTTCATGTCTATTCTCTCATACCACCCCCCAACAGAAATCATGAAATAAGCACCCTCTGAAGATTTGGTCAGGATTAAAAAAGAATTTAATATTGTTTTTGTGTTCATGCTATATACACACAGCTATAAAAGTTTTACATTTTGATCAGATATAGTTCACATTGTAACCTTGGTTGTTACCAATGATGTTATGAAATTGGTGCAACTGAGAACATTTAAATACGTGTGTATAATTCAGTCAAAAATTGAAATATATTTTATAAATGAGTAAATTGGTCAACTCCAAATAAATACCTATGCTTTTAAATTTTAATGTAAAAGTTAAATGAAAAAATAAAAATCCTTAGCTTTCTATTAGGTACTACAATATTTCACTCTTTTTATTCCTTGTTAAAACAAGTGCATTTAAAAAAATTTTTTCATTTTAGCCAAACATTTATTCAACAAGTACATTATATTGATATTGTGCTTTTAATTAAGAATTATGTCTTGATATATAATACATATGCATAGTAATAAATAATTCAAGTGAAAATTTATTAAGAAATGGTTTTAGACATACAAGAAATCTGAGTTTTTAGAACTTTATTAAAAATATTTATACATTGAAAATTAAGCAGGTATTGGTGTTATTAATAAAACTGAAAGCAAATTAATTATTGATGTTACAAATATCTCAAATTAGAAATTTTTGTTGGAAAATAAGAATAATAAACAGTGAACATAACAATGACATTATTTATTGTAGATTTTAATAGGACTTGATTAAAAAAACAAAAAGCAACATTCCCAGTAACAATTTTTCAGCTGAAGAGACATTATGAAAATAAATGACCAATATTGTCTAAAAACTTACATAATGGATAATTAATATTATTAACAACTATATATAATACATTAAGTATATAGTCATGAATAATAAAGCAGTATTATGCAAAATAATGAAATTTGAGAAGAGAGAAACAGACAAATTAAAGACAGAGAAAAAACATGCCAGAATTATAAAAAGTAATTTTGTTGGCTCCAGGTGGTTAGAAACAAATTTGAATTGAAACTCATGAAAATCCTGAATGTTGATTTGAACAAAATAATAGATTAAGTGAAAATAATATAATCTCTAATCCTACTATGTCATATTCATTATAGGGAGTTCAAATTAAAATAAAAAGTTATCACACTTCAGAACAATAAAAATTGAAATAATACCAGTGAGTGATATTTTCCTCTGAAGAAGAAAGAATAAAAGGATAATCTGAGTCAGCTGGGCTTCGTGAACCTAACAAGCTCTCCTTTCCCTTTTATGTTATTTTAATGGAAGCTGGCTCAGTTATTGGGCTTTATTAAGCTGTATTGATAATATAAGGAGTAGTCTAAAACTTGCCTGGAGGGCTGGAGAAGCTTGATGAACTATTGAGCAGATAATGAAAGGCACAAAAACTTGCTACTGCTGCAGTGGTTGTTTTTTTTAGCAAGGTTATAAAAAGAGAAGAAAAAAAATCTCTCCAGAAATATAAAAATTTAGAATTAATTTTAGCTTGTTTGTGCTAACAAAGCAAATTAGCAAACTGTAAATGAAATACTGTAAAATTTATTCTAAATTCATTAGTCATATAAAAATGATGATATGCAATATCATTCATACTAGAAATTTATGATAAGTTTCTAATGGTTAAAAAACTAAAAATCTAAAATTTGAATACATTGTTTTTGAAGTTATAAAAATTCATTTAATAGCACATCATTATACCACCTAAATACAGTTAGTACAATATCATTAAGATTTTCCTGAACACTCCAACTATATAAGTAAGACAAACATTTTTTTTTTTTAATTTAATTTCAAAACTAGGAAAATTTAATTTTTGTATGCAAAACAAAAATTTATTCTAAATCATGTTGAATCTTTAAAAGAAATTTATACAAAATAAAACTTTAGTAGGTTCAGGTATTTTGATGAAAATTAATTTCAAAATAGCAAAGTTAGGACTTGTCAATGCAGTAAAAAGCCTCCACAAAAACTCAAGAACCTCAAGATGAAATATTAAAATATTTTTTAACAATAAAGTCAATACTAATACTTGAACTTACTGGCAACAAATTTGTGCATCATTGATTGAAAATACTGTAAAGTAGTATTACTAGCAAGTTTATTTTGTCTAATTCTTAATGATACAAGTATTCAACTCAAGATAGATAACTTATCAAAATATTGTTAAAATTGATAACAGAATTAGTTACAAAACATTATGTCAAGCAGCAAAATTAAGAAAAACACTACTTTTAACAGAAAAAAATCACTTGGAGCTGTGAGAGGTTTGTAGAAAACACTTGTATGTGTATATAACTGAGATTATAAAAACATTTTGAAACAATAAAATAATTGTATAAGTGATATTTTGTGTGAAGGGAATAAACCAAATATTTCTTAAATATAAGAAAAACATGCTGAAGAAAATAATTTTTTTCATTCAGAAAAGAGTTTCAAAGAATAAACTGCAAAATACTTGCAAGTTATCAACTGGTTGGGAAGTAATATATATGTTAAGTATAAAAAAAAGATTTAAATTACTAAGAGTTGATATTTCTAAATAAGTTGCATAAAAAAATCCCAAGTTCCTTACAAGCATATATTCATGTTTATAAAAGACAAAAAAAGACAAACATTTTCTATCAAATTGAATTTAGAATTGAACAAAATATGCACTCTCTTTTGGGGAAAACAGTTTTTTAACAAACATTTTTAATGTTTGTTTTTTATATTCTTTACAAAAACTTAAAAAAGTGACTTCTTAAAAATATAACACTAAGAATGGTTTAGAAGACTTCATGGCAATTGCATTTTATATACAACTTCTATGAAGGGAAAAATTTTGAATATTTTGTATAAGATAAAGTTAAAAAAATTTACCATGGTTTAAGAAAATGCAGATGATGTCTTAAAATTATTAATATAGCAAAACAATTAAAATATGAACTATGCTATCAACTTAGCAAATATGAGACCGAATGCTGTTGCAAAAACTGATTTTCACATACAGGGAAATGACAGAGCTGAACACAAAACTAAAATTATTATGCTGTATTTAGTGAAAATGTAATTATCTGTTTTAACTAATTCCTTGGAAGCATTTAAACATGAATGGCATCTAATTTTTAGAAAAATGCTGTGTTAAATTTTATACAAAGTAGTTAGGCAGTGGGTCTTTTATATAATTAAAAGCCAGAATTGTCCTCGTTGTCTAGTTCATGTCAAGCAGACAATTTTGTTTTACAAAGGATTCTCAGATGATTATTTTAAAATGCGAGAAACAGAATAACTCCAGTAAGTCTCAAACTAATTATTTTATATAAATAAAATTAATCTCTTAAAGAAACTTGGATTTCATGTTCATTCTTCAGATTTAATTTCTTTGAACATGTGATGTGCAAAGTTAGCAATAGTTAATAGCTAACCAAGATTCGCAGTTATTCTCAGTGAGACTTATAGGCTCTCTCTTATACTCATGCAAATTAGGCAGACTAATTTGCCAGTATCACTAAATCTCCCTGAAACGTATGGGTCTTATGCTCCTAGTAGGTCTTGTACTTCTAGTGATTGTTTCGTTTTCGAGATTACTTTGCTCTCTCTCAAGGAGATCTAATCTGTTCAAATTCTTCTTCTGTTTCATCTTTTGACTCCTTGTAAAATCATAATCTTGATAATGCACCTATGTGCAGAATTGAATTTCCTTTGACATATTCTATATCAAAGTTAAATGCCATATTCTTTTTTTTTTTAAATTTGCAAATGGTTCAGTCAAGTCCGTATATTTTGGTACATATTGCCTGTAGAAATTCACCAATCCCAAAAAAAGATTTAAGTTCTTTTTTATTTGTAGGTGTAGCTATTTTTAGTATTTTTTCTCTGAAGGCTTGGTCTGGTGATATACCTTCTTTTGAAATGGTAGAACCCAAAAATGTTATTTTACTAGTATTATTTACACATTTTTATTTAATCTATTGTCATTCCAGTGTTTCTTAATTTATTCAAGACGATGTTGGTTTTCTTTTTGAATTCATTTTTGTTAGTAGCTCCTATGAATATATTGTCTTGGTAACAAACCATATTTTTTTTATATCTTCTCCTAGAAGCTGTTTGATGGCCCTTTGAAATATGGCGCTTGATGTTTTTATTCCATATGGTATCGCTCTTCATTTCAGTAACTCTATTGGCGTACTTATCATCGTTACTTCTTTGAAGTTATTGTCTATTGGTATTTGGTGGTATGCAGTTTTCAAATTTATTTTTGTAAAATGCTCATACCTGCCAGTGCATGAATTGCAACTTCAATATTAGGTATAGGATATGAATCCAAGCAAACTTTGTGGTTTACACCTATTTTATTATTTCCACATATGTATATATCCATCTGACTTTCTTAAAACTAGAATGGATGATGCCCACTTGCTACCCCTAGGGGGAACATGTTAAAGAAGGTCCTGTTCTATTAATTTTTGAAGTTTTGCTACTACTAATGGCAACAAATGTACTGGTAATTTTCGTGCCTCATAATAAGAGGCGGTAACATTTTCTTTTAATTTTAAACTCGCTTTATAGTTTTTTTAACTTTCTAATTTTCTTCTTTTTTTATCTCATGTTCACATCCACAATACAAAAATTTTTTTAAATCTTTTTTAACATGTAAGTATTGGCGAATATTTGTTTGCTGAGTTGACTTTTATCATGGTTGTATTTCTGTATTAATTCTTGTTGCTGTATAAAGTCAATGCAGGCATTCAAAGATATTTCCTATTTGTAGTTGTTCCACTATTTGATATTGGTGTGATGCAAATCGTCTGTTCTTTTTGTACAAGTTTTTCAAACTTGCAATATCTACTCACATTTTGTAAACAGTGTAGATATTTTATGATTGGTTCGTCAATTTCATATTTCATCAGCATGAACTTTGTTCTTTCTGCCACGACCATCCTTTTCTTGGGCCTCATATTTCTTATGATCTGACTTATTTTTTCAAAATTCAGGTCTTCCAGGTTTGTGAGATATGCTCTGGTGGAGACTTTCATTATCGCATTGCATCCAGCTGTAGCCAAAAAGAGATCCATAATCTCATTTTCTCTGCCCCTTTTCCTTGTCGTCTTTCAGCTTTTTAGTTCTTGCGCTCGCAGCAAAACATTGTAGCCACGTATTGACAAAAATCGGGATCCTCAAAGACAATTGGTATTCTATTGGCGACACCATTGTTATGATGTGCAAGGTTAACACTAGTTAGTGGCTAATCAAGCTTCCCAGTTATTTTCAGTGAGAGACATATAGGCTCTCTCTTACACTTATACAAATTACACAGATTTACTTGCCAGTATCACTACAGAATATTAACTTAACCTATTTACCAAATTCATGAAATAATCTTTTTACTATACAGTGGTATTTTAATTCTCTAGGAACAGGTTTACATACAGAGGACATACGACAAGCAGTTTTTGCAGTTCAAAGTGGAACAATGATATACAGCTTATTTTCTTTAAAAATGTTCCTGAAATTGGTCATTATTATAAGCAAAGGATCAATTTGACCATATGAATCATAAAACAATTCTCAAATATGTTTGTTTGTTTGGGACTTTATGGCATATCAACCTTTGTAGGTTATCTAATGCCAAATTCTTTTTTATACAAATGAACAGTTCTATTTAAAACAATTCAGTTTAGCCTAAGTACACAGTTTAATTGTCAAAAGCATTTCTATTTCAAGCTATTCAGTTTAGTGAAGTCCTTTAACTGCTCGCCACCGGTTTTGTTTCTCCATCTCTCACTTGCCGACTGTTCACCACCAGTTCCGTTTCTCTCTCTCACTTACTCTTACTTGCAACGTCAATACACAGGTTTGTATGATTCTGCAGCAAAGTAACCAACAAAATGCCCCTCCCCACAATGCTTCTTTTATACTGGTTCTTGGCTGACCGAAATTTGCATATGAGACGAGACGCCGGGCCTACAAATTGCACTCCCAAAGACGCTCACGCTTCTGTTTTTTTCTGTACTTCCGGTGTGACAGAGAGGACTCTACCCCACCCCCAGACTGATTGATTAATTAATGATTCTAAGGAAATAATCAAAGAAAATTCATATATTTTTTTTCTCTCTTATCATTTCATTTCCTATCCTATTTTATTTATTTTTTAAACTTTTGATCGACGTCCCAAGATTTGTCAAGTGGATCTTATGATAAAAGCAGTAATGAAATCTGTATGGTCTAGAAAGGTGAAAAAAGGTTCAAGCTTAAGATGAAAACAACATAAGTGGATCTTACGATAAGAACAGTAATGAAGTCTGTGTGGTCTAGATGGGAAAAAAAGTTCAAGCTAAAGATTGACACAATATAAGTGGATTCCTCTTATTTCAAGTGTCACTGTCTGGAAAGAATCAGTGGTGGGTACTGAATCTAAATTTTAATACCTTTTTAAACAAAGCGTCGACCATATGTGGAGAAAGTTGGTCAGCTTGGCGATTTACATATCATTATGCATGGGCATGCCCAGAGATCATCAAAACTCGACCCCCAATTTATATAAGCAATGCACAATGCCCATAGATCAGTACAGATCAGATCAAGGAAAACGAGAGATCAAGAGAGAGAAGGGGCCAGTGCAGAATCCATCCAAGAATAGTCCTAGAATTTCGGGCGAAACCAAGATTAGTCTAGAACTGAGAGTTCGAAGCAAAAGCTGAGATGAACAAATATTTTTTGGTTAAGATAACCAAGAAACGATAGTTGCCTCCCTTAAACCTTCTGTTTGATCTGTCACATTTCTGAATCAACGAATAAGTTTCGTAAGACCTTTTTCTTTCTTTTTTGTATTCTGCACACTTCTGTAAATACATATATAGTTAGATAAAAACAATAGCTTTGAGAAATTTGTATGATACAAAAACCAAAAAGCGTTGTTTTCTTTCTTCTTGTGTACTTTTGTGAACAGCGATTTTATTTCGGTGTGGATTCCAGCTAAAATTGGAAATGATCTGAGGTAGCTAAAACAATGCCATTCAGATCAAAATACACAATGTGGCGAATGGTAACAGTTATCTCGGATTGGCAAGTGGAGCTGAGGAATTGAATGTCGGCGAAAATTCCCAGGCAGAGCTAAACATATCGGCCAGGGCTGGATTCTCAACATCAGACCCGTACTCTACACACATGATACATTCGCGCTATTTTTGAACTTCAAGGTAGGCCATTTTGCTTGTCACTTCTTGTTTCTTTCTTTTGGTGTTGCTGTGAAAGGAATTCAATTCACACAGCTTTGTTGTCACATTTCATCTCTCATTCACTCAGTTCACCACCTGTTTTATTTTTATCCAGCCATGTATGATTGCTGAATTCATGTAAACGAAAGCATGCCACTCATGGTCTCTTTGAACAATGAATCCCAGTTGGCTCGTCGGAGACAGCAATCTGCGGGTTCTGCCTTTGTTTCACATTTAGTTAAACAGTTCTAATTCAAACAATTCAGTTTAGTATATAGCTTTTGTTTACACACAGTTCAGTTTAGCATACAAAAAACAGTTCCATTTCAAACAATTCATTTTAACATAAGTACACAGTTTAAATGTTAAAACAGTCCAATTTCAAGCAATTCAGTTTAGTGTAAGTAAACAATTTAGTTCTATTTGACCATAGATAGGACCCTATTAGCTGCTACCACACTGGGCCAGAGAGGACCTGGGAGCAATGGTAATGAAGGGGTACTCTGCATTCCCCAAAGCTCCAGCATCACTGGAGCCTCACCATCAAATTGTTTAGTGTCATATGCAGGACACTAGTTGACACACTAACATGAATTCAAATAGGTTATTTTGAAGCTTGCTTGTTTAAATAGAACAAATTGTTTTAATAGTTAGCACTACTATTCACTAACTCATTTAAAATAATGTGCACATACATATTGACAAAAGAAAATTATGAATTTAGCTCTTTTCTGGACAAAGAGAATTAAAAACAAAAAAAAAACAAACTCAATTTGAGAAGGATAAAAGTAGCAAGGTAATTTTTCCTTTAATTTAATTTTATCTTTTGAAAAAAAAAGCTACAGTAGCAATCTTCCATCATTGTTAGCTCATCAAATAGAAAACTATAATGATCCTATGTTGAACTAATCTAAATTTAAATCTTTATATAGGTTAGCTTCATAACTAATCTTATTTCATATTGCTAGTTGAATACTAAAAGAACAAGACTTAGCATAAAATTAAGAACCAAAACATTATGACAAGAACTACTGTCTTGTAACAATAGTGCATGCTAGGATCAAATGTCTATAAGCAGGTAAGCCAGTCTCAAATATTTTATTTTGAAGTGTTGGAAATATTTGAATGATAATGAAAACTGAATAGTTATAGACAGAAAACAAAATTTGAGTCTTTCCAAAATGGTACTGCCTGTAGGGGGCTCATGTTCAATATCATATCCACAGTTGGCTAAGGAAGGAAAAAAAATCAACACCCACAAGGTAAAGA
>CAUZXS010005692.1:0-16843 GCA_963585895.1 Sepioteuthis lessoniana | reverse complement strand
TCACATAGTTGCTGAATGTATGTTCGAGCTGGTCGTCCTGCTTTTGTTCAGCCATATGTGGGGGTCCATAAGAGTACATCACTTATGAGTTCGACCCTGCTTCTCCAGCAGTGTCCTGCATGTCTAGTTCGTCTAACTTGGATAGTTTTCGTGATAGGAGGAAGGTAGCCGTACAGTTGGTGTCTTGTGGGGTGTTGCCGCCAGGACTTGTTCAAGATTGCTAGCAGCATTCTTGTGTAATTGCGGCCTAGCGTCTTCTCCAGCCGTTTTGTGAGCGTCCATGTAGTGCATCCATATAGCAGTATCGATGCGACTGCTGCCTGGAAGAAACTGCGTTTCATTTTATCGGGTAGGTCTGATCTCCATATAATCGATAGCCTATTGATAGCTGTCCATGCCTTCTTTAACCTCGTGTCGATGTTCTTTTCGGTTGATGAGACGCTGCTTCCTAGATAAGTGAATTTGTCTACTAGTTTAAGAGGTGTTCCGTCTAGTGTGGAGATGTCACCTGTTTGATTATAGCACATATATTCCGTTTTGTGTGCATTTACATAGAGGACTATGTCTGCGGCTGCTCGTTCCAAACTATGCAGTAGTGTTTCGGCTTGGTTGGGTGTATTTGCCAGTAACGCTATGTCATCGGCGTAGTCGGCGTCGGTAACTGTTTTTGCGGGGTATCTTCTGCTTCTTTTTTTTGTTAGCTCGAAGCCGTTCTCTCTGATTTTATCAATCGATTTTCTAAGTACGTAGTCTAGACAAATGATAAAGAGGTATGGACCTAGCGTATCCCCTTGAAGTACTCCTGCTACAATGTCGAAGTATTCTGTGTCTCCATCTGGTGATCGTACTTTCACTTTGGTGTTTCTATAGAGAATCGTTATTGCTGCTACGGTTTCTTTAGGTAGGCCGTATGCTAGTAGGATTTGTTCCATCTTTCGTCTGTGAATGGAATCGAAGGCCTTGGTAAAGTCGACAAATAGCAATGTCACTTGTATGCTTTTTGCCCGTACACCTTCAAGGATTCTACGGATGGTTCATATTTGTGAGGTCGTGGATCTATTTTATCTGAAGCCATTTTGGTTTTTCCTAAGTATGTTGTCGATTTTGGGTTCTATGCGATTTCGTAGTAGGGCATTGTCGATTAAATATATATATATATATATATCTATACAAATTTCGTGATTCTGCCAGACGCTAAGCAAGTTCTGTTTTTGTATTTTTCCTCCCTATCCTACGAGTAGCCATAACTGTATAGCTGACATTGGTGACTTAGGCTAAAAAAAGGCTGGAGAAGAAGCTAGACGGCAATTACACAAGAATGCTGCGAGCAATATTGAATAAGTCCTGGCGGCAACACACCACACGGCACCAACTATTCGGCCACCTGCCTCCCATCAAGAAAACTATCCAAGTTAGACGAACCAGACATGCAAGACACTGCTGGAGAAGCAGGGACGAGCTCATAAGTGATGTACTCCAATGGACCCCCACATATGGCCGGGCAAAAGCAGGACTATCAGCTCGAACATACATTCAGCAGCTATGTGAGGATACTGGATGTAGCCCTGAAGACCTACCAGAGGCGATGAACGATAGGGGAAGTGGCGAGCGAGGGTCAGGGATATCCGTGCTAGCGGCATGACATGATGATGATGATGAAGGTTTGGAAGATTAAAATAATTTCAATTAGGTACGTTTTGTAGTGTGTCGATGGGGCCTAAGAAGTTTGATTAAACGAATTATTTGTGAAGAAAATAAAGCAAAAAAGGTTAAAATGCATTTTCTTTTGAAAGACCTCGTGTGTTTGCAGAATCATTAATGAGTCCACGTCACTTGAAAAGACCGCGTAAAGTCGAGACCTGCTTTTAGCCTCTGAATACTCCAGTGTCACCTGACTTAGACGAAACCGGGAAAAGGGAGTTCAGGAAATGATTCCGTCGGAAGAGGCCAGCACTCTTCAAATCGGGTCAGTGGCATTTCCACCAGGACAATGCACCAGTCCACAACTCCATCCTTGTCACAGACTATTTGAGCAAGATGGGCATCATGACAGTTCCTCAGCCTCCCTATAGTGCAGACGTTGCTCCCTGTGACTTTTGGTTATTCCCTTAGCTCAGAGGCTGTCGTTATGAGAGAATTGAGGAGATGAAAGAGCTGTGACGAAGGTCTTTGACACGCTCAAACAAGAGTACTTCCATGAGGCCTTCCAGAAGTTGTTGGAACGGTCCAAGTGCATTGCAGCCGGAGGAGATTACATCGAAGGGGACTTGAGTTTTACGTGTGTACTATCAATAAAAGTGCCCATACGAAAAAGTCTGGAAATGTATCGTATGCACCTCGTATATATATATATATATATATATGTGTGTGTAAAGAAGGAACCTGTCTCTTTATATGTATATATATATACGTACAGAGGCATATATATAGAGAGAGAAAGAGAGAGGAATATATATATATATATATATATATATATATATATATATATTCCTCTCTCTTTCTCTCTCTATATATATGCCTCTGTACGTATATATATATATATATATATATATATAAAGAGACAGGTTCCTTCTTTACATATATATATATATATATATATATATATATAAGCATATATCTATATATCAATCAGCCCAAACAGAGCAACTTTTCATTGCCATCGTTTCCAAATCCAGTCTGGTGCAAAGTGGCTGTACCTGAAAGAGTCCAAACTATAGGTCAAATAGCACTGTTTGATGTTTAAATTGAGCGCAAATAAATGATTATAATAATTTGAATTGTTTGAAATAGAACTGTTTCTATATTTAACTTTGTAAACAAATTACTGATGTTTAATTGAATTGTTAGTGATACATAGCAATAATTGGAACCATTGAATTAGTTACTGATATTTGAAAGTCATATATATCTAATATAAACGTATAAACCAGATCTTATATTCAATAACCAACAATATTTGATATGCCAGTAAACCAAAGCGAACCAAAATATATCTTCATATAAATATATATATATATATTTTGTTGTCAAACACTTAAAAAAGTGCAGAGAAACGCCTCGTCAGTGATGTTCTTGGGGTCCTTAGAAGTTTCGGGTCTTCCAACATCATACTTGCTCTCCCAAGTGACCCTACCAGAACTTTTGTTCCAGCCGGCGATCCTGCTGTAAAAATACGCCCAGCATGCAAAAACACTCAGTACACACAAAAGAAAAAAATTTAAATGCTACTGCTAATGAGTTTTAAAATGGTATTGGCCAATGAGAAACGACCTACGTCACTTCCCTCGGAGTCACGGCGAATTATACAGGTAAACATACAGCAAACTGTCTTTATTGTATATCTTGTATGAGTACACTCACTTGCACTGAGCCAGGTTTTGATTTAGGTAACAGGTAATATCCTTCTGACAAGCGAGACTTGGAAAAAAAAAAAAAAAAAAAAAATAATCACATGTGTGTATATATATATATATATATATACTTACACACATATATACATGCACATGTACATACGCACACACGCACGCACATATAAATAAATAAATAAATAAATAAGCTAAAAAAAAAACGAAATAAATAAATACATAAAAAATGAATAAATAATAAATATACAAAATAATAAAATACAAATAAATAAGTTAAATAATTACAGATATATATATACACACACACACATATGTATATATATATATCTATATATATATATACCAAAAAAAAAAAATAAAATAAAATAAAATAAATAAATAAATAAAAGGAAATCTACTGAAAAAATAAAATAAAATTGAGGAATTGCTTTGCCAGACGTCCGAAGTGGGACGCTGTCAGTCATAATATTAGTATTTATACACATGCATGTCATTTTTTTTGTTTAAATAGATTGATATGTATTAGAGCACGGAGTAATATATTGATGTGATATATATACATATATATATATATTATCATCCACAGACAGACTGTTTCGTTCTATCAGAACTCTTCAGTGTGGCTAGACACGCAGGACGCTCTAAGCCGGGATCGAAACCCGTCCAACTTTACGTTAGACTAAGCTTCAAACCTATCGGCTACGTTGGCTAAGGGAATTTTAAGGTATTTATTTTTAGCAACAGCAGCAGCAGCCTTTGTTTACATTTTTTTATACCCTATCGGCTACCAGAGTGCTCAATTCTTACGAAGAGCTTTGCATTACGCTAGGGTCGGCCGACAATTCCTTCGCCAGAGTGCTCAACCCCCATGGGGGAGCGTATCACGTGAAAGCTCTTCGTAAGAATTGAGCACTCTGGTAGCGAGATAGGGTATTAAAAAATGTAAACAAAGGCTGCTGCTGCTGTTGCTAAAAATAAAGTACCTTAAAATTCCCTTAGCCAACGTAGTCCGCTTGTAGCCGTGTGGTCTGAAACCTTAATCTATCGTAAAGTTAGACGGGTTTCGGTCCCGGCTTCGAACGTCCTGCGGGTCTAGCCACACTGAAGAGTTCTGATAGAACGAAACAGTCTGTCTGTGGATGACTATATATATATATATATATATATATATTTTCATTAATTAAGGCCGTCACTTTTCCGTTGCTCCTTTTATTACTGATTATGTTCAGGTTTTCGTATGAGTCACTTGACTTCTTGATGGGAAGAAATCAAGAAGGCGCCATATCTACTGATTATTTACTTCAGATAAAAATATGGCACCTTCTTGAATTTCTTTCATCCACAAATCTAGTGGCTTATACGAAGACTTGAACGGATCAACGATAGAATAAGCAGAAATGAAGTGTCTGGTGTAATTAATCAAACAAGGTTAAAAGAGAAAACGCCGAACATATATATATATATATATATATATATATATATAGTAAAAAGGTGTGTTTTTCTGCTTTTAATGTTTTATATGTATGCAAGTATGAAATATGAAAGTATATCTGTAAATAGATATGCTCACACCCAAGATCCTTTTCCCCCCCCAAAAAAAATGCATCAACCCTCTACATACCACACCCGCCCAAAAATAGCATGGAGGGTAGAATGCTGGTTGATGATGTACGAAAATAGGTTGATGATAAGATGTCACAAACGGAATGATATTCATCTATCATTGCAGGAAAATCCCGACGGGGAAAAAAGGAAAAAAAAAGCTTCCATGGGTAAAATATGACGCCGACTAAAATTGGTAAGTGAAGAATTATGAAATGAATTACGAAGATAGAATCGGGAATTTAGAAAACAACTGGAATTGAGACGAAGAGCGAAAAAGAAAGAAATGAAGAGAGAGAGAGAGAGAGAGAGAGAGAGAGAGAGAGAGAGAGAGAGAAGTTAGAGAGGATATAATGAAGAGAAAACGAGATAAATAAGAGATGGGATAGAAAACTTGATTAAAAAGATAAGCAAACAGAGAGAGTGAGAGAGAGAGTGAGAGAGAGAGAGACAGACAGACAGAGGGAGAGAGAGGAAGAGAAAGACAGAGAGAGAGAGAGAGAGAGAAGTTAGAGAGGATATAATAAAGAGAAAACGAGATAAATAAGAGATGGGATAGAAAACTTGATTAAAAAGAAGAACAAACAGAGAGAGTGAGAGAGAGAGTGAGAGAGAGAGACAGACAGACAGAGGGAGAGAGAGGAAGAGAAAGACAGAGAGAGAGAGAGAGAGAGAGTGAGAAGTTAGAGAGGATATAATAAAGAGAAAACGAGATAAATAAGAGATGGGATAGAAAACTTGATTAAAAAGAAGAGCAAACAGAGAGAGTGAGAGAGAGAGACAGAGAGATAGACAGAGAGGGAGGAAGAGAAAGACAGAGAGAGAGAGAGAGAGAGAGAGAGAGAGAGAGGAAGAGAGAAGCTAATTAATGAGAAAACGAGATAAAAGAGATAGGTTAGAAAACTTGATTAAAAAGAAGAGCAAAGAGAGAGAGAGACACACAGAGAGAAAGAGAGACACAGAAAGAGAGAGAGAGAGAGAGAGAGAGACAAAGAGAGAGGATAATTAATGAGAAAACGAGATAGAAGAGATAGGATAGAAAACTTGATTATAAAGAAGAGCAAGAGAGAGAGAGAGAGAGAGAGAGAGAGAGAGAGAGAGAGAGAGAGGGGGGGGTTAATTAAAAGAAGGGTTGTTTATTAAACCGAATAAACTGAATCTGATAACGTGGAAACAGCGAAAGGTCATAGAAATATATATATGGAGCGAGAGAGACTGAGAGAGAGAGAGAGAAAGAGAGAGAGAGAGAGGATTAAATGAAAGTAGAGTTGTTTATCAAAACTAATAACTGGATATAATAAAGTGGAAACAGCGAAAAGTCATATATATATATATATATATATATATATATATATATATATAGAGAGAGAGAGAGAGAGAGAGAGAAAGGTAGAGAAGTTAGGGAGGATATAATAAAGAGAAAACGAGACAAAACAGATGGGATAGAAAACTTGATTAAAAAGAAGAGCAAACATAGAGATTGAGAGAGAGAGAGAGAGAGAGAGAGAGAGAGAGAGAGAGAGGAAGAGAAAAGCAGAGAGAGAGGTGGGGGAGGATGATTAATGAGAAAACGAGATAAAAGAGATAGGATAGAAAACTTGATGATTATGAACAGCAAGAGTGGGGAGAGAGAGGGAGAACATGAAAAAAGGAATTATTTTGTACCCTCGAAATGACAAAGAGGAAAGACCGAAAGAGAGAGAGGGAGAGAGAGAGAGAGAGAGAGAGAGAGAGAGAGAGAGAGAGAAGGGGATAAATTGAAAGTAGAGTTTTTTTTATTAAAACTAATTAAATGGATTTGATAACGTCGAAACAGCGAAAGGTCATAGAAATATATATATATATATATATATATATATATATATATATATATATATTGAGAGAGAGAGAGAGAGAGAGAGAGAAAGAAAGAGAGAGAGAGAGAAGGGGATAAATTGAAAGTAGAGTTTTTTTTATTAAAACTAATTAAATGGATTTGATAACGTCGAAACAGCGAAAGGTCATAGAAATATATATATATATATATATATATATATATATATATATATTGAGAGAGAGAGAGAGAGAGAAAGAGAGAGAGAGAGAAGGGGATAAATTGAAAATAGAGTTTTTTTATTAAAACTAATTAACTGGATTTGATAACGTCGAAACAGCGAAAGAGAGAGAGAGAGAGAGAGAGAGAGAGAGAGAGAGAGAGAAAGAGAGAGGATTAGATGAAAGAAGAGTTGTTTATTAAAACTAATAAACTGGATATGTTAAAGTAGAAACAGCGAAATGTCATAGGAAGATATATATATATATATATATTGAGAGAGAGAAAGAGATAATTAGTGATCTAGAGATGACAAAGAGGAAAGAAAGAAACAGAGTGAGAGAGTGGGGTGGGAATGAAGATAAATAGATAAATAACGTCAATTGTTGTAGAGGAATAAGTGAAAGCAAAAAAAAAAAAATAATAATAATGGAGCAGTAGGAAAGTGGGGGAGAGAGTTGATTTATATTTTGAGTTAAAAAATAAATAAAAAAATTAACATAAAAAGAAAAGAGGAAAAGAAATAAAAAAGAAAAGAAAGAATCTGAATATATGAAAAAAAGGTGAAGACAAAGAAATGAGAAAAAGATACTTCTCTCTTGAAACGTAAGTGTAAGAAGGGAGAAACTGTCACTCACACACACACACACACACACACACGCACACATCTCTCTCTCTCTCTCTCTATATATATATATATATATATATATATATAGTTATTTTGTAGGCCGAAAGAGAGAATAAAAATATTTTAAAATTGGTGGCTCCACGAAAATATTTGTATTTTTGAATTTATTTATTTATCTAATTTGTTCTTAAATACGTGTATGTTTCTAACTTGTTGCTTTCTTCAGGGAACATATATGGCATAAGGCCTTGTTAATTGGGTATTCAATGAGACTTGAATTTACTTTGTGTTCGTTGTTTGAATAGTTTTTACTCCCTTATGGTTTTTTTAAATGAATGCTGGTCCTTTTTGTTAAAGTGTATTTCTCTAAGCCTATTTTTATCCCTAATATATATATATATATATATATATGTTTATTTCCATTTGTGTGTGTACGATTCATGTTTTATTTAACTTTGGTTTAAATTTACCAATAAAATTATTTTCCTTTATTTGAAGTAGCGTGTAGTCGTTGATTTGATATAGTGGCATTATTTTAAATTTACCTTGACTACATTTGTATTGGTGTTTCGAAACTTTTTATTTCTATTTTCTTCAATTTTGATATTACTCCTGTGAAGTGATGTCCATGCCAGTGTTGACCCTATGTATATTTCTTTGCATTCACAACATTCATTTATATAGACTACGTTTTTTGGGTTGCAGCTTAAGTTTGTTTGTTTTTTTTTTTTTAATTTGGTTTCCGGGTTTTTAAAGGTATTGGATTTACCTTCTATAATTATATCACATATTTTGCATCGTTTATTATTGTATTTTGTTACTTCTTGTGTTGTGTTTTCTCCAAATGTAGAAGAGGCGAGTATTCTTTTCATATTTTTGGGTTGTCTCTGGCTTTGAATGATTTTTGTAGTGTCTAGTATTTCTTTGATTTTGTCCTTGTTTTTAAGTTCTTCAAGATTTTTCATTATTTCTGTAAATAGTTCTGGATTATTTTCGCTGTAAGTTGCTACGTATGCAAGGGTTTCTCGTTGTTGTGTCTTTTCGGGTTCTTTAATTCTCTTCGTGGTATTTTTTTCTGCTAATTCCAACCCTTTATACACAATCCTACACCAGGGATGATACCCAACAATGCGAATAAATAAATA
Organism: Sepioteuthis lessoniana; assembly: GCA_963585895.1. Taxonomy (NCBI): domain Eukaryota; kingdom Metazoa; phylum Mollusca; class Cephalopoda; order Myopsida; family Loliginidae; genus Sepioteuthis; species Sepioteuthis lessoniana. Next base: position 8,071 of record CAUZXS010005692.1, on the reverse strand, counting down.
ATACGTAGATATATATATATACATATATACACCGACAAAAACTATTAGGAAAAAATTTACCAGTAAATTTCAAACCACACTACCACATATGCACACACACACACAAATCCCCAGGGCACACACTCTCTCACACACACAGAGGAAAAATAACAGTTAGTGAAATCCAAAACCACTCATAGGCACACACACACACACACACACACACACACACAATGATAAAAATATATCAAAGAAGGGTGCCGCATACAAAGGTAAATACACTCTAAGAAAAAGAGAGGAAACTTCTATATAAACCCATAACCAACTGAAAATCATTCAAACTGCAAACACGAGAGAGTTCAATTCTCACTGAGGCCTTGTGTCATATATGTTCTCTGACGAAAGTAACAAGCTGGAAACATACACACATGTAAGTACAAAATAAATAAATAATTAGATTAAAAAAATACAAATATCTTTGTGGACCTACCTATTTTCATATACATTTATTTTTTCCTTCACTATTAATATATACTCCACATAATTTATTTTTTTCATTTTGAGTCTCATAGTGTTGTGTCCTCTTCAAATATAGATGAGGTTATTGTGTGTTTTACATTTTTTGGTTGCTGTTTGATTGTAACGAATTTTGTTGTTTTAATTCTATCAATGTTTTAACGTTGATCAAGATTCTCTGACATTTCTGGAAATTGGTCTGGGTTGTTTTGGTTGTAGGTTGAAACATATACTAAGGGTTGTTCGTTTTTATGTTTTTTGGCGTTTGTAGTTCTTTTAATGGTATTTTTCTGCTAATCAGACTCTTTTCTTTATTAGTGTTGTGGTATATCCTTTCAGGTGGAAGGTTACGAGTAATTTTTCTTGGCGAGTTGATTGAATGTTTTTGTCAGTGACTATAGCGCATGTTCTACGTCCTAGGATATAAGGGATGGACTTTATTCAGCTTTTGGGACCGTGACTCTTAAAGTGGACGTAAATTTAGTTCTCAGTGGGCTTATGGTAAATATATGGGATAATTTGGCAATTTAATTTTTAATAAGGATGTCTTCATGTGGTTGTTCTACAAAGTTGTGTTCATTTGTTTGTTTGTTTGTTTGTTTTTGTTTGCGTTTGCGTAAAGAAGAGCAAGAGAGAGAGAGAGAGAGAGAGAGAGAGAGAGAGAGAGAGAGAGAGAACAAGAAAAGAATAATTTTGTACCCTCGAAATGACAAAAAAGAAAGACCGAAAGAGAGAGAGAGAGAGAGAGAGAGAGAGAGAGGGGGGGGATTAATTGAAAGAAGAGTTGTTTATTAAAACTAATAAACTGGATTTGATAACGTGTAAACAGCGAAACGTCATAGAAATATATATATATATATATATATATATATATATATAGAGAGAGAGAGAGAGAGAGAGAATATTGATGTTTATGGGCCAAAATTATATACTTTAAAACTTCCACCATGGAATAAAATTTACCAAAAAATTTTCCCTGACAAGTATATAATTTTGGCCCATAAACATTCCCATAATATGAAATAGTCGTCCAGTTGTCTTTCCCATGATTTGATAAATTCTGTTTTTTTTTATATAGTTACAGTATTTTCCCCAACGATTTAATATAGATTTTGGTAAATGTTGAGTGTGTAATATAATTGCCAAGGGATTTCGTTTTAGGCCTTTGGGTTTAGTTTGGCTGAGAACCTTTCGGCTCAGTGCATGGGTTACTTAGGTGCAACATTAACGCAGGTGTTCGCGCGCGCGGAGCGGACGTGTCATTCAGAAATGTCACAATAGAAACCCGAGATGGGAAACGGGGATAGGGAGTGCGGATGACGTCACGCACCGGAAGCGCGCGGAGGATTTTGGGAGATTTGAAAAAGTCAGTTACTTGAGTTGAGAACTGGACACCGAACGAAAAGTGTCGACTTTCGCTAGCTCGCGGAGGCCTTGGGTAGGTGTTGCACGAGATCGGGGGGGAGGGGGAGATGAAAAATCCAAAATAGAAAGAATGTGTATCTCTCTCCTTATATCGAAAAAGCCTTTAAACTCGAAGGTAATAAAGGTTTCGTACTTGAACTAAGAAGTCGTAAGTGTTTTTCGTGTTTCGAGATCCCTATGATCCATGTATATGTTATATATATATATATATATATATATGTTATATATGTTTATGAACATTCCATGTACGTTTCACACATAACCGTATCTGGCTATGCTACAGGTGTAATGTTTCTGGCTATTTTTCAATCCAAAATGGCCCGTTTTCTTAATTCATGGGGGATATTACTATATACTTTTATGATGTCAAATATAACCATGAGTATATTTGGATCAGTTTTTTGTAGCATGGAGTTTGAAAAGTGAATATTTTCTCTAATGAAACTTTTTATCTTTTATATGGTTGCTGTAGAATATTTATTTTGCTGAGTCTGTTGGTGGAGTATGATGGACCTGCTACTAAAGGTCTTAATTTGAGGCCACTGATGTTTGGAATTTCTATGTATCCACATTTTTGTGTTTCTACAGGTATTTTTTATTTCGTCGGATTTGTGAGATTTTGTGTATCCGTAAAAATCACTTGTTTTTTAGATTGTAGTAAGTCAGGAAGTTTGTCCAGTCGGCTGGGGCTGTACAATAAACCGACTCCATCTCTGCAGAGGGGTACGACTCCTCCCCCAACGAGTGTCCTGGTGAGCTAGTCGGCAGGGGCTGTAAAATACACGGACTGCATCTTGGCAGAGGGGTAAGATCCCCCTCAACGAATGTCCTGGATATGACACAAAACAATCTGCTGGTCAGGCTCCTGTAATGCTAGAGATCTGGGGAATGCGGAGTACCCGTTCATTGTTATCGTTCCCAGGTCCACACTGGCCCGGAGTGGCAGTATCTGATAGGGTCCTGTCAATGCGTTAAGTAGAAGTAAATTGTTTACATACGCTAAACCGTTAGAAATTAACTGTTATTACATTTAACTGTTTGTAAACAAAAACTATACTTATATTAAACTGAACAGTTTGAAATTCAGTTTGGCGTTGAATGACCCGAAAATGATTGAAACGACGTAAAAAAAAACCCCAAAAAACAACATAGGAAGTTATTTGCTTTTTCAAATAATATTTCTTTCTGTATTCTGTAGAATTTCAAATATTTTTATGATATTGTCGATGTTTGTATAACTCATTTTATAGTAAGTTTCATCCCTTAGTATTTTTGGACTTTTGTTCTGCAATATGATCTACTTAAAATGCACTTCCCTTGACTGCTTCTTTATGATTATGTTGTTTGAAATTATATTTTAAGGCTTGTTTTTATTTTTAGGTGACAGGTTGCTTTGCGCTGTTTTTTTTTCTTTTCGGTTAATTTTCCTTTGCATTTCAAAGAATGTGTTTAATTCATTGTTATTATCTTTGCCCCCGAAGCATTTGGATTTAGTCTTTTACGAGGAAGTCGTCTGTATTTTCTTTGTAATGGAATTACTCTATCAATATAAATTTGTGTTCAAATTTTTTAAAGGTCTTTTTTAATTCTCGTAGAATTTTTTGATGAATAGGGCAGAATTTTACTCCTAGGTTTTAATAAATCAATTTTAATGTCAAATATCTATGTTGTTAGAGGGATTACTTAAAGTCTTTTGCTGTTGGTTTTCTTAGATATGTTACAAAAATAGTCTTTATGCTTGGCTTGTGTTGTTTAAAAAGTGTTTCTTTTATATTCGAAATATTTTAAGGCCATGTGGGTTGCATGAGAAAAGGTTTCTTACCTTGTTCTTATACTTAGAGTAGTCTGTAGTTTCTTCTCCTGATATAGGGTGCATTATAAAAGTCAAGTTGGAAAACTTAGTCAAGGGTGACCCAAAGTTTCCTTTCCAATAGGTACTACATCGACGTGAAGGGGAAGGCGCTACACCATCTCCAGGACTGCTTTATTTTACCCTTGATTCTTACCTTATAATGCCTCGTGCCAAGCAAGACGGCATCAAGTACCATTTTTGATTCTTCGGTATGACTCAACCTGGAATTGAACTCCGGTCTCCCGGATCATTGATGTACACTCTACTCATTTGACCAATGGTCTGGTAGAGTGCATTATAGTGGATTTTATTTAACCTATTCTGCAATTTGTGGGTATGTGTAGTAATTTGGTCAACAGGGATTAAATTTTTTTCCCAATTGGCTGGCTGGGGCTGCAGAATACACCGACAGCATCTCTGCAGATGAGTAGAGTCCCCCACGAGTGTTCTGAATATGACACTAAACAATCTGATGGTGAGGCTCCAGTAATACTGGAGCTTTAGGGAATGTAGAGTGCCCCTTTATTGTCATCGTTCCCAATTCTACTCACGCGTGGGCTGGGAGCAACTGAGGGTGTCATATCTATGGGTCAAATAGAACTACACTGTTTTAACATTTAACTTGGTGTAAACAAAAAAAAACTATACTTATTCTAAACTTCTAAACTGAATTGTTTTGAAATAGAACTGTTTTTGACATTCAAACTGTGTATTTATGCTAAACTGAATCATTTATAATAGAACTGTTTTTACATTTAACTGGGTGTGAACAAAACTATATTTATACTAGCCGGAATTTAAAAAAAAATAGCATTGTTTATATGTATGAAAAATGGATTTGGTATTAAATAACATACAATGGTTGATGTGCCATAAAACCAAACCAAACCATTTTTTTCTTTTTGCCTAAAATGTTGTTTGCTACTGAGTGGCTACTGTTTTTTTAATAAGTTGGGCCAACGTTTTTTGTCTTGTTATATTTTTGGAGATCATTTTTTTTATGTATGCGTTTGTTTTTATGTGTTTGCTTTGATAATTCCATCATTTGTGTGGAGATGTGCGTTATAGTATGTATTTTGGTGGATTTTCCTGTTGTATCGTTTTCTTTATGCGTGATTATTGTGTGTTTGGGTGTTATTCTACGGAGTGTGTGGGTTATCCTTGTAATGTGTATGTGTAGGTTCTTTTTGTGGGTGTTATGCTTTCTTTGTTTTAGTTTTTCATAATTTTCTTCGTAATTTTTTCTTGTTGTTCTCCCTTTTGTTTTTCTTTTAGGGGTAGGTTGCTTAGCTATGCCATTTATTTGTCCATATTTTCATTTTTTAACGTGATATGGTTGGTCGTGGTTATAAAAAAAACGAGAGGCTAATTTCTAGGGAAAGAAAGAGAGAAGAAAAAATATAATTAGAAAAAGCAGACATAGAGTCTCGTTGTGGGTCATCTAGTTACAGGTGAATGACTTCGGTAACGAAAAATGACTAGAAAAAAAAAAACGGAGGTCCCAAATCTTCTGCACAGGTGTGGGATCACTGGATATGGTCTTCCCTCCAACTTCAGGCGAAAGCAAGAGGGTGACTCAGGTTTTTGTAAGTGAGTTAGCAGCCTAATACGAAGAGATAAAGGCGCGAATTAAACACCAGCCACGAAAATAAAAAGACAGATGAAAATTACGATTCCCATTTAAGCCTGAGCTCCGAAAATGTTTCTCTCAGAAGACACGAATCTATGAAGATGAAGCCAGCAAACAAACACTGGAGAAATACAAGAGAAAACTAGGAAGAAAATTCAAGGTCTTTATTAGCTCTCTCTTTCTCTTCATAACATGTTTTCTTTGTCCAACTAACGCTGGCGACTCAGTTTTCGTACGCTGTTTCTTTCTCCCGGTGACTTTTAAAAAGTGTAGTCGCAAATCAACTTTATGTTAGCGAACTAAGATAGAGTTTTGTGTGTATGTCAAATTTTCATACGGAGAGGTTACAACACGGTCCGATGATTACTCAAGCCGTAACGATGCACGCATTAAAACGAATTAACCTATACAGAAATTAGCATATTAAAAGATGCTCTATTCTAATTTCTGTATAGGGGTCTTTTTAATCAATAAAATGTATTTTATCCTAACCCACTTCGCCAATACGATCCAGAAGACCCTTTTAGGTGAAACCTAGGTAGAATCGCTCTTGGCCATGTAGAAATTATTTTCATGATATTAGCTCTATCTAATGTATTGAGCACTTAATTAATGTTTTAGTTTAAGTAATTCTGTCGGTGTTTTTTTTTCTTTTGATTAGACATACATGCAGATTATTTTCAAGTAGCACGCGTGTTTTTCGTCTTTTCTTTTTTTTTTGCTGGTTTTTTTCCTAGATATCAGTTTATAGAATTTGTAAATTGTACAATCAGGGTTTTTTCATACCAACAGTATTATAGGTTAGATATAAAGATTAATATATATATATATATATATATATATATATATAACATTTTCAGAGACCAAAGGTCTGCCCAGAAAATTACCTCCAATAGGCCTTCCACAGACACAATCGTATCAATCGTATCAATAGTTTCACGATAAAAACAAGAACCTCGAATACTATCTTAACCATTGTAAATCTCCTGAAGAAGACGTAACATTTGAAACACGTTTACAGAACAAGGATATGAAATAAAATAGACCTTAATAACACATTTAAAATCTTTTGCCGACCTATTGATTTTAGAATACTTATTTTTCTCTTGTTGGACCAAAAATAATGTTTACATGTTCTTTATATATATATATATATATATATATATATGAGGTTACTACCCGTAAAGTAAACTTCTGTCAGTTATGCTGGTCTCAAACACGTTATACACACGTTTTGAAAACTTTTTTCAATATTTACTGAATTGCGACTGAATCGATTTTCTTTTTCTGTTTTTTTTTCTGACGAATTTTTTTAAAATTGTGACTCATCCATTTTTTTCTTTTTCTTTTCTCGACGAGTCATTTTCTTTCTCCTTTATAAAAAAAAAGTGTGTGTGTGTGTGTGTGTGTGTGTGAAAAAATAAGAAAAGCGGATATCATGGAATGTTTACGGAGGTGGAAGAAAATGATAACACTGTCTTTGTGAGTTAAACGCGCCTGGATAGCTATGAGAATGATTGATGGATAGAATGATAGATGGAATGATTGATCTTTTGATAAAAGAAGACACTTATTAATATTTGAAGATGTATGTAGCTAGGATTAGTGTCAGTGTTCATCTCTGGTTTTATAAGTAAAATAATTAAAATTGGAAAAAAGGAAAAAAACGAGAAGAACGTCTATATATATATATATATATATATATATATATATATATATATATATATATATATTTCATCATACAACGTGTGAAAGCACGTGCGATACCCTGCCCTCATCAGCCGCCAACCAGGGGTGATAACACAGTTTCGGTTGCTCAAAGCGATACAGCCGAAACTGTGGTATATATGATTGGCTTGGTTGTTTGGGTTTTATGGCATAACAACCTTTTTAGGTTATTTAACGCCTAATCCATTTTCATGGAAATAGTTCTATTTCAAACAATTCGGTCTAGAATGAGTACACAGTTTGATTGTCAAAAACATTTCTACTTCCAGCTATTTAGTTTATTCAAACAGTTCTAATTCAGCTAATTCAGTTTAGTATAAGTACAGATTCTGTTTACACACAGTTAAATAGCAAAACAGTTCTAGATTAAACAATTCAGTTTAGTGTAAGTAGAGATTCAACGTCTAAATAAGTTCCATTTCAAACAATTCAGTTTAGCATAAGCACGCAGTTTAATATAAGTACAGTTTAATTGTCAAAAACCTTTCCATTTCAAGCTATTCAGTTTAGTCAAACAGTTCTAATTCAGTTTAGCATAAATATGCAGTTAGTTCTATTTAACCCATAGATAGGGCCCTATCAAGTGTACCATTCCGGGCCAGAGTGGACCTGGGAGCAATGGCAAAAAAGGGGTGTTTTGCATTCCCCAAAGACCCAGCATTACTGGAACCTGACCATCGGATTGTTTAGTGTCATATATAGGACACTTATTGGTGGGGGTCTTACCCCTCTGCAGAGATGGAGTCGGTGTATTCTTCACTCCCAGCCGACTGGTCAATGTGTGTGTGTGTAAGAGAGACAGAGAGACAGAAACAAGAATATATATATATATATATATATATATATATATATATAGAGAGAGAGAGAGATAGATAGATAGATAGATAGATAGATAGATAGATAGATAGGTAGATAGATAGATTGATAGATAGATAGATAGC
>CAUZXS010005691.1:45000-49116 GCA_963585895.1 Sepioteuthis lessoniana | reverse complement strand
TATCTGTAAGAGTTCCATCTATGGGTCAAATAGAACTGGTCAATCATTATTAGTCATTTGAACCCAAACAACTGTGTCCAAATTATTTATATTTCATAGTAATATTGATGAATAGAATTTTAATGTTAAATAGAAATACTTGAAACAATTGAATTAAAATAAAATAGAATTATTTGTGTGAGCTAGGAATACTTGAAACTATTTAACTGTGAGCAAGCAAATGATCAATATCAAATAAAATTATTTCGGTTAGATATAAATACTTGAAACCATTTAACTGTGGGCAAAAAAATGATTAATATCAAATAAAATTATTAGTGTTAGATCGAAATTCCTTTGACCATCAACAAGTGTGCAAACAAATAATTTCTAAGAACTCGTTTAAAAATTGCTAACCACTATTCGTTTATAAATTGTGTGTGTATATATATATATAAGTAAGTAAAGTTGGCGACCATAGTCGAGGGTAACCCAAAGGCTCCCTTTTCGATAGCTACTACACCAATGTGTAGGGGAGGGCGCTACTCCTTCCCTGGATTGCTCTACTTTACCCTTGATCCGTACCTTATAATGCTGAGTGTTAAGCAAGGAGGCATCAAGTACCATTTTTTGAGTCTTTGGTATGACTCGACCTGGGATTGAACACAGGTCTCCCGGGCCATTGGCGAACACTCTAACCCCTAGGCCAATGTCCGGTATGAATATATATATATATATATATATATATATATATATATACAGCTATGTCTTGGCCTTATATAGCCATCAAGGGTTTATATGCCTTAAAACACCACTCAACCAATCTAAAAAAAAACTGTAGTACTCCGATCTTTTTTTGTTTGTTTTGTTCTGCTGCCCAAAGCACGTGTTTATTTTGCTTAATGGTTAATAGAGCCCTGAATTGACGGAATTCTGGTCGTCCAGTTGCTCGAATCTGGGAGTTATTGACTTTGATTTTCAGAACCTTACAAGTTCAGAAGTTAGCATTGCGTAGGTATAAAATCAATGGCGCTTTCTTGCCTATGCAAGCATCAGTGTAAATAATCAGGAAGTATAAACTAGAACACTCTTCCTAGAATGTTTTACAAGTTAATCCAACCTTTTAATCATGAACCGCACAACAGAAGCAAAAGAGATTCTCATAGATTGCTTACCATTTAGTTCGATGATCGCATAGACGAGAAAACGACAGTCACCAATCGCAGTCGATGTCGACACTATTTTCATTTTGAGATGTACATTCTCTCATTGATATTGAGATTTCTTTATACATAGCTATATATATATATATATATATATATATATAAGAAACGAATTAAATCCGACAAAATATACGTAGAAAAAGGTAAAAACGGAAAGATATATGTTTGATGGTTCTTTTATTGTGCCGACACGTTTCGACTTCAAGGTTTTGTCGGAATACAAAAATATTTTCTCTGTTTTTTTGTTTTTTTTCGTATGAGAAATGATTATAACAGATAAATTTGTTGATTTAGTTTGAAATCTTCATCAGGGCTTGTAGATGTTTTTATGGGAAAAATGTAATAATACAGGCTGATATGTTCGAAATACGCTATGTCATGCAATTGGATTTTTTAAAATGGCTTTTTGTGGTTTGAGAAACGGATTTATGACATTTAATTAATTTAAAGATTTGGAAAAAGGGGTTAATCTGTGGTGTATTTTGAAATACTTTAGAATTATTTTTCCTTGAGACGGTGATTTTTTGAAAAAAACATTGCCATTGTGGTATTGTGTTGTGGTATTCTATGGAACATGCTTCATTTATTCTTCGTTTATCTCTGTCATGGATGAAAGCAAATATGGCAGAATTTTGAACATCGAATGTGTGGTTAGTTAAAATATTGTAACTAAAGAGTTTATTTTGTTACCAGTTTCAAAGTCCTTTTTATATTCGTATATTTTTTTACTTGAATTTCTACACGTTTCTCCAATGTTTAATTTATTGCAATTTAGGCAACCGTTTTTGTAAACACCTGCGTTGGATTGGGAATTTGTGTTTTGGGACTTGTTCTTTACTATTTTTTTATCATTTTTGTTGTGCATGTTGTGATTTTTAAGCCTAAGCAATATAATTTTTTTTAAATGAGGGTGGTAGTGGTATTTTAGGGTAATATTATGTGTCTTTTTATAAGGTTGATATTTGAGCAAGGTTTGTTAATTTTTGTCTTATTGTAGGATATATGTTTGTGGACGTTTTTGGCTTTTGATTTGGTACGGTGAATGAAGCATTTGGGATATTGTTGTTTGGAAAAAGAGTTTTTGATATTTTTAAATTCAGATTCTAAGGGGTTTCAGGTTATAAAAAAAACTATGAGAATGCCACTTTTTGTTTTATCGCTATGGTTCGAATAAAAATGTATGTAATTATTTTTATTATTTATCTTGTGGTTAGCATTGAATTCTATCTTGTCGTTGTTTATTAGTAAGATGTCAAAGAATGTTAAGGAATTCTTTTTCTCAAGTTCGTATGTGAGATTAAGTCTTGGTTGAACTTGGTTGAGTTTGTGAGTTTAGTTCTGTTTAACCTATAGATAGAACCCTATCAAGTGCTACCACTCCGGCCCAAAGTGGACCTGGGAGCAGAGGCAATGAAGAGGTACTCCACATTCTCCAAAGCTGAAGAATTACTGGGACCTCACCATCAGATTAGGGGAATTACTCCTCTGTAGAGGTGCAGTCGGTGTATTCTACAGCCACAGCCAAATGGGCAATTTAATGCCAAATCATATATATATATATATATGAAGGTAGCAGGAAAAAATATAATCCAAATAGGTGAATATATCATGATGTAAAGTCGACGTTAACGTTTCGGTTTTTTAACCATCATCAGGACTTGGATATGAAATAGTTCACATATCGATGGGTGCTTGCTGAGATGACAGGAGCAAATGAGAAATATACAACGAAAAGATACATAAACATGCACATAGCGTTCAAAATTCAAAAGGAATCAGAACGTGTTTGGCACGGGGAAAAATATTTGAAAATGTTGGATTTTTTTTATTGAGAAATACGCAACAAATAAGTTTACATATGTATAGATTTTTTGGAATCATCCATGTTAAATGTTATGTAAGAATGTATTTGGTATATGTTTTTTCCGAAAAGACAGTATGAAAGTAAATATGGATAAAATCCGACAGTATGAAGGTAGCAGGAAAAATATATATATATATATATATGTGTGTGTGTGTGTGTGTGTGTGAATATCATGATTTTTAATGAACTCTTTGTAGGTAATTTATTTGACGAATAAATTGGACCCTAACAGGTGTGACCACTCCGAGTCAGCGTGGAACTGGTAGTAATAATAATAAAGGGATACTCCACTTTCTCCAAAGCTCCAGGACTTAAGCCTTGACATCAAATAGTTTAATGTCATGACTAGGATACTCAATGAGGGCGGTACCCATCTCCAGAGTTGCTGTCGGCGTATACTACATCTCCACACATACACACACACACAGACACACACAAACACACACACACACACACACACACACACACACACACATATATATATATATATATATATATATATATATATATATATATATATATATATATATATTAATCCCTCTGTACAAGCAGAGTCAACAAGGTTTGAATTCAGATATTTCCTCCTCCTAGACCGGTTGCCACAAAAGGCAAAAGAACCAACTATTCCCTACTATTTAACGATAGCTGGAGGAAGAATAGTTAGATTTATACATTTCCTGAAAGTATTAGAGCTATGTAAAATGCAAATAGCTTAAACCAGGATATATATATATATATATATATATATAGTCATCCACAGACAGACTAGATCAAAGTGTGCAGACAGCACATATTATTTTGATCTTCTTTCCTGTCAATTCCAATCAGCCATGGTTCTTGTTAAGTCCTCTAAACGACACCCAGTGTCCGCGTAGAGCTTGTTAATGAATTTTTTTGCTGGTCGGCTAGGATTGGTATCCACGTGCTGGAATCCTTTGCAGGACCTCACAGATGAGGGTTTCTTTTTGGTTTTAACTTTCCTAGTTGTGCCGAACATGTCTTGTTGGTCTTTGTGGATGGTTTGTGTGATTGGAGGGAAGCGGCCGTACA
>CAUZXS010005691.1:12500-35000 GCA_963585895.1 Sepioteuthis lessoniana | reverse complement strand
AAAATGCTATTAACATCAATCATTATTCAGTATTTTATAGCTATACATCAATCAATCGATGGATTGATCAATCACTCAAAATAATGGCATATATAAAAGTCATTTCTTAAGCACGTTGTGTCATTATATTTTAACGCACACATTTTTAATATATTTTCACGTTATGATCATTATTAATTACCGTACAGGTTTTTGTGCTTAATTTTCGTGTTATAGCCTCAACTGCCATACTGTCAATATTTGTCTGTGACGTTGAGGGACATTATATTATATTACTGTCGTTGCGACACTTTTGCGAGCATTGCATTCAGTCTTGTTCCTTGCAAGCAAAAATCCATTGCCAATGATACTGATGATGACTTTGTAGCTGAAAATCTGTTCTATTCAACGATGTCATTATGCTTCTTATCTAAGAGGCAGTTCGAGTGAGGTATTGATTAAAGTGCTTGAGTACGACCTCATAGAAAGCGAGTTTTACATCTAGTCGCGCTCTAAAGTTTACTCTAGAAGTAATACCCTTGGGAAAGTTATAAACCTCCTAATCCCCCAACCTAAAGTAATTTACTAAGCTTTTCATTAGGCCTTGTACCTCAGATGAGGCCTAATGAAAAAGAGTATCCAATGAGACTCGAAGTCACTCTTAAAGTATTGCTTGTCTAGCTTGCTAACCATTATAACACTCGAGGCGACCGTTATCCCCCAAGCTATGAGTTAAATACCGCCACAACAGTATTTTTTTCTGGAAGGATGGCTTTGGCATTGAATAACCCACGAGGTTTGATATGCCATAAAACAGATACAGTTTCGGTTTTAGTTTCTTTAACTGAAACGGAAATCGTATATGTTGCAATTTCCGTAAAAATAAATGGTTCGTGGTGAATTCAATAAGTTTCCAGACATTTTTGTACAGGCATATAAAATTGACGTGGACTCTTGAAAATTCAGTATGTTATAGCAATACATCTTATGAGATGACTGACCAATTTTTATGATTTCAGGCTAAAAGGAACAGCTACAGAAGCAATTGGAATACACCCTACTAAATCCTGATTGTCACAGCTGGTGAATTTCAAAAATGCAATCTGACACTTTAGAAGAACGATATGCAATAAGATTCGGTTTTAAACTAGGAAAAAATGCCACAGAAACCTGTGGAATGCTCCAGACTGCTTTTGGAACATCTTGCATGAATCGAGCATCAGTTTTTGTGTGGCATAAGAGATTCAAGGAAGGCAGGGAGTCTCTGAGGGATGATGAAATGTGTGACAGGAGTAAGGATGTCTATACACCAGATTTGATTGGCCAAAGGGTTAGGGTTAGGGTTACTATGTTGAGGTTTTAAGGGAGTTCAGGAAGAGATTCCTAGGGAAGAGGCCAGCATTCTTCAAATCGGGTCAGTGGCATTTACACCAGGACAATGCACCAGTCCATGACTCTATCCTTGTCACAGACTATTTAACCAAGATGGGAATCAAGACAGTTCTTCAGTCTCCCTATAGTCCAGACCTTGCTCCGTGTGACTTTTGGTTATTCCCTAAGCTCAAAGGCTGTCGCTATGAGACAATTGAGGAGATGAAAGAGGCTGTGACGAAGGTCATTGACACCCTCACACAAAAGGGCTTCCAATGGGCGTTCCAGAAGTTGTTGGAACGGTACAACAAGTGCATTGCAGCCGGAGGAGATTACTTTGAAGGGGACTAGAGTTTCATGTATGTACTATACATAAAAGTGCCCATACGAAAAAAGTCTGGAAACTTATTTAAAGATCCTCGTATCATTTCTTTCGGGGCGTCTCTCATAAATTTAATCTTGTTATTGTTTGCTACGCGCTTGATTTAAGAAATCTTCGTAAGAAAAATTTTTTTGCATTTTATTTAAAGCCACTTTCATGTGGCATTGTTTTCTCTCAACGGTAAGGGTTGGTTGGTTGGTTGGTTGTGTTTTACTACATATCAACCCTTGTAAGTCATTTAAGCCTCAATCCTGTTTATACATATATATTGAATATACAGGATGTCCCCGTAAAATTGATATCATTTGAAAATCAATTATTTTGAAAACTACACTGTCTAACTCAATGAAATTGAACTGTTTACGTGTTGAACAAGTTTATTTTGGGACCGATTTCATAAGTGTTCAATATGTGCACCCCCTGTGACACAACACACGTCAAGTCAGTAGTTAAACTCTCTCGCCAAACACGCTGTAGCATGTCTCCGGTAACATTATCCAGCGCGGAAGTTATTCTCTGTTTGAGTTCATCAATGCTAGCAGGAAGAGGGGCACATAGACCAGTCCCATCACATATCCTCATAAAACGCGAACAGGTCCAGTGACCGCGGTGGCCATTTCATCGGAAAACTGTCTTCATCTCCACCACGTCAAATCCATCTCCCAAGTCAATTCTCATTGAGATAAGCACATACTGTCCTCTTCTATCAAACATAAAATCTTGATCTGTTTATAGTCAAAATTAATGGCCTGCGAAATGATGTCAAATTTTTTGGGACACCCTGTATATGGTTCACTGGACCATTGGCCTAATGAGTAGAGTGTTCGCTAATGGTTCGGGAGACTGGGATTCAATCCAACGTCGAGTCATACCAAAGACTTAAAAATGGCACTTGATACCTCCTTGATTAACACTCAGCATTATAAGTTAAGTATCAGGGGTAAAGTGGAGCTATCCAGGGAATGAAGTAGCGCTCTCCCCTTCACTTCGGTATAATAGCTATTGAAAAGGAAGCTTTCAGGTTACCCTCGACCATGGTCGCTAACTTTACTTTGCATTCCAGGGAATGGAGTAGCGTCCTTCCCTACACTTCGGTATAGTAGCTATTGAAAAGGGAGCCGTCAGGTTACCTTCGACTAAGACTACGGTATATAGTTCGCAAACAAATAGATTGTAGGTTACAATTTTCAAACGAGCTACATCTGATTTACTCGCGCACAGTTAAATTGCTAACACTAATAATTCTATTGGGAATCAATTAAATGGTTTCGGATATTGCTATCTAATACTGAAGATTTATTTTCACATAGTTAAATAGGTTCAATTATTGCTATTTAACACTTGTAACTCTATTCAACATTATTCATTCGTTTATACACAGTTAAATGGTTCCAAGTGTTGCTATGTAATACTAATAATTCAATATAGCAGTCATTTGTTTGTACACACTCTAATGGTTTCATTTATAGAACATTATTAGATATTTCTATTTGACCCATAACAAGTACTACCACTCTAGATGAGATCTGAAGCATAGATTGAATATCCCATGTAAAAGTTTTCCCTTCAAAGATTATCTTCTTGGTTTGACTGAAACACTTCATTTTTTGTCTTGTTTCTTCATTTTTAGTTTGTTCCTTGTCTGTTCATGGTAGATCTCTATATCCCTCCCTTCACTAAAGAAAAAAATATGCTCTTCTTGTTTTTAGATTGCTCAAAACAAAGACATTATAAAATTTTGGGGATATGTAATTATTCTCGGACCATTTCACAGAATTTCCCATATACCTTATTTTGGTGAAGTAGCGGAAACTAAAACGTGTTCCATTCTGTGATGGCCAAACATATATCTTGATGTGTCATGCCTCCTTGATTATCCAAACTTTCCAGCAGTAGTCCTTATCTGTGATTTGGACTTCATCCCAGAAATAAAGTTTTCGCCTTTTTCCTGGTATTTGTCCGTAGTGAAAATACCATGCAACGGGACAAAATGGATTTTTTAAAGAATTTTATAATTAGTTTTGCAAACAAAATTTGGTGAAATGATAGAAAGACATGTCAACTTTACTAGTCGACGATGGTTTGGTTTGGTTTGGTTTCTTTCTTTAATGGCATATCAACCTTTGTAGGTTATTTAATGCCAAAGCCATTCTCCTTGGAGAACAGTAGTGGTACTATTTAACCCATAGCTGGGAGGATAATGGGGTTCATACCTTTCCCAAGGGTATTGGCCCGAAAGTGAACGTAATAGCGCGACTGGAGTACGAACTCGCTTACTACGATTCCGCAGTCCATCGCTTTAACCATTACACCACGAGGATACCCCCACTACGCAATGAGGACTCCTTTAGATCTCCATCTAGTTGACGAGTTACACAGGTTAAATAAAGATGTTTATGTTTCTAAACACAGAATCATTAAGTTTTGTTATTTATAATAGAAATATACCATGGCTGCAGGTAGCTAATAAATGTAGTCCAGATTACCATCACATCTTCTTGTTGTATAGCCATGAACAACTATACATATACATATACATACAGAAACATATTCAACACAATAAAGACGAGCAAAGACACTTCTTTAGAAAAATATACCTCTCACTTTATTGAAAGGGTTGTGTGTGAGAGGGAGTTGGAGACCGAATAGAACTGCAACATATTGACCCCCACTCTTATGGCCATAACAGCGTTTCTTTGCCGTTCTCCTGGGCTGCTCAATCGGGGGCCTAGGGGCAGCCTCTCTGGGACATGGTCCTCATTCCAGCATCTTCTCTCCAACTGCAACTGCTCAATCGTGGGCCTGAGGGCCCCCTCTGCTAGGAGCTGGTTCTCTCTACCGCATCTTATCTCAAACTGATTTGAACTTCCTGTCGCCGGGGTTATATAATAATTTGACGCCCTCTCTTCTTCCTGCGAGCGTCACAATTTCACATTCAATTCAAACCCACGACAGTCAAGGTCATATCCTGATATTCCTCGACCGGATGCACCTGTTATTTACACAGGTGCATTTCCTATTTTGTCAGCTTGGCCGGGTCGGAGGTCAATATACAACATTCATTCTCTCCAACAGGTACATTTCTTTAAAACCCTTCAGCAGATATTGAATTTTGTTGAACCAAGAAGCCAGCTATACAACAATGATAATGGAAGGCAGTTCTGAAAGGTTGAAGTAAGAGGCCAACTAAACTATGGCGATTTTAGAAGACTTTGCTAAAAGTCTGAACCAACAAGACAATTAAACAACAATGATATTAGGTGATAGTGCTAAAAGTTTTAACCAAGAGGACTATTAAACAACGACTTTATTAGGAGACAGTTCTAAGAGTCTGAACCAACAAAACCAACAAGGATGAATTTAGGAGACATTTCTAAAAGGTTGTTTTATATGCTATACAAGGAAAAATAATGTAGGTGTATGGGTGGGAGCAGAGAATAAATGCTGTGGGTATTGAGTAGAGGGGTCAAAGTTATTAGATTAAGATTAAGATTAAACACCCTGTAATTTCAGAAATATTCTGTGTAGTGAAAAAAAACATCGCTGCCTTGAGCCAACCTCTGCATCTGATAATTCAATAATAGAAATCTCTGTGCTTTCACTTTCTCTCCTCATTAGAGGAAGATGCATAGTATCGGGCATGAGAAGGTGGAGAATCGAGAGTGATTTGGAAGCCTGTTGGCATTGAGATGTTTAAATAACTATTTGTTCTGCCCCACCCAGTCATTTCATGTATTTCAAAACGTATATAAGATGTATTTACAGATACATATCTATTTTTAGACGATTATGTAGATGAAATTTATCTATAAATTTGTATGCGTGAATGCATATGTGGAAAACAATAACTCTTTTATAAATATATTTGTTCTTACTTAGAGGTAGCATATATATATATATATATATATGTGTGTGTGTGTGTGTGTGTGTGTGTGTGTGTGTGTGTGTGTGTGTGCGCGCGCGTGTGTAGGAGTGTATGTATGCACTTTGTGCGTATGCACGCTGTGTGGATAAATATATTTATGGGCGAGAGACATGGTGTATACATACACATGTAGTTTTTCTTTTATCTTTTTATTTAGTATGTGTCTTGGTGTATATACATGTATACTCCTTCCAGTATACAAACACACACACACACACACACACACACACACATGTTTATGATAACTTTTATAAGAACATTTTAACTTGCAAGACATTAAATATATTTCAATGTTGCTATTATATTACTCCTTTGAGAGTATTTAGCTGATGGTTTCTCACTGGAGTTTGAGTGATAGCAAGTCTCCTCAAGTCTCCAGGACTCTTCTCGGTATTCTGGCCAATCTTAATAATGCCGTAGTCTGTACGGACTCTGCTCGTTGTCTTATTATCAAGTCCTCCAGTCCCTTTACCAACCCTCTGGTGACTGCACCGAGCGCACCAGTTACTATTGGTATCAACGTCACTTTCATGTTCCATAGTTTTTTCAGTTCCCAAGCAAGGCAGATACTTATCTCTCTTTTCGCTTTCTTTCAATTTCAACTTCCGGTCTGCCGGAACGGTGAAGAACACTATTCGGCGGGTTCTGGTATCTGAGTAACTGCAATCTCCTCAGATCTCCAGGACTCTTCTCAGTATTCTGGTCGATCCTAGTAATGTTGTAGTTTGGATAGTTTCGATTCGTCATCAGATTTCCAACTTTTTGAGCCTCTTTTTCAAGCCTTAAGGGACCGATCCAAATGCGCCAATTACAATTGGTATCACCATCACCCTCATATTCCACAGCTTTCTAAGTTCTCTGGTATTATTATTATTATTATTATTATCTTACTCCTTTCGAGTTCTTCACACTGGTTTCTACTTGAATCAGTGACAGCAACTCTTATCAGATCACTACTTCTCCTTTAAGTATTCTAGCCGATTTTTACAGGACTGGATGATTTCTATTCTTTCTCTGAACTCCAGTTTCCACATTCTTTTTACCAAGTTCTAGGAGACTGTTCTTAGTTCTCCAACGACGATTGGTATCACTTTCATTTTCACTTTCTCCGGCAAAGTTCAAGTATTTGTCCTATTTTTCGCCTTCCTTTATTTTTACTTAGTGATTCACTGAAACGGCAAAATCCACAAGACCACAAGTGTTTCGCCTTTCTTCTTCTTCTTCTTCTTCTTCTTCTTCTTCTTCTTCTTCTTCTTCTTCTTCTTCTTCTTCTTCTTCAAGGTTCAGCCTCAACTACTCAATCGCAAGTCATATTCCTACCTGGCAAAAAAGCATAGATGGTGAGAGTGATGATGCGCAAAAGTCGTTCTTTTCTGTGAATATGCTCTATCCAAGGATGCACACACACACACTCACACACTGAAATACACACACATACACACACACACTTACATATATATATGTGTGTGTGTGTGTGTGTGTGAGTGAATTTACAATCATGAGCAACTGATTTATATCCCAAGTGCTACGTAAATAAAAGCAGAGGAATTTAACCAAATAACTTTTACGCTTTCGTTCTTTCTTTTATACCAGTTTTCTTATCTTCAAAAACCTGAGAAGCCTTATAGGCAGTTAAAAATAATAAAACTAAACGATATGCTTCTTATTAAATCGTCTACTAACGTAAATAATACAAAATACATATCCACATAAGCACGAATGTATACGTTTTCATTTGTATCAGAAAACACCGATACTTCATGAAGTCTCTTTCATCTCAAAAATTCAACAATATACATGTATATATATACAAACAATATATATATATATATATATATATATATATATATATATATATATATATATATATATATACTCATACTTTTGCGATAGTACAGCTTATCGTTAAACTATCTCCTTGCACGATGGTGTTGTCAATGCCTTTGCCATAAGGGCCCAGTAGATTTCAATCAGTCCCAACTCCTAGTGTACGCAATATATGCGTCTGAGAAGCCATGTCGTAATTTACTTAGCTTTTTGCTTAGATATGGCACACGGCCCTATGAATGGGGCACCCCGTGAGAATCAAACTCACTCATGAAGGTTTGCTAGTCTAACTTGCTAACCATTGCACCACCCAAGCCATGTATATATAAAAGAGAAAAAAGAGCTTGAATGTTCAATTACTATTGTCACAGGCTCATTGGCCTAGTGGGCTGTATGTTCGCCAATGGTACCGAAGACCGGGGTCCAATCTCAGGTTGTGTCATACCAAAGACATTAAACATGGTACTTGATACCTCCTTGCTTAACACTCAGAAATATAAGGTATGTATCAAGGGTAAAGTGGAACAATCCAGAAAAAGGAGTAGCGCCCTGTCCTACACCTTGGTGTAGTAGCTACTGAAAAGGGAGCCTTCGAGTCGCCCTCGACTACGATCACCAACTTACTTTTATAGTCAACTTTAAGCTTTAAAGCCACAATACAGAGGCTGTTTTTATTTCTAATTTAGATATGTTTTTATTTTTTGGTATGCATCCTTTTATTTATTCTATATTGCCTTTCTTCTTTACTCTCTATCTTTTAAACCTCCTAGTATCAACAGACATCCATATCTAAAAGCAAGTTTCAATGTGTTTATGGACATTATATAATTTTCAAGACTTAATTCACCGGCATCAGCTATTGAATATGACTTCACTGTATTTAGTTTTATGGTGACAGACTTGACGGCATTTCTACAAATATACCTACCAAAGTATACATTTATAGAATGTTTACTATATATATATATATATATGTTGTTGGTGACCATAGTCGAGGGTAACCCGAAGGCTCCCTTTTCGATGACTACTACACCAATGTGTAGGGGAAGGCGCTACTCCTTCCCTGGATTGCTCTACTTTACCCTTGATCCGTACCTTATAATGCTGAGTGTTAAGCAAGGAGGCATCAAGTACCATTTTTTGAGTCTTTGGTATGACTCGACCTGGGATTGAACCCAGGTCTCCCGGGCCATTGGCGAACACTCTAACCCCTAGGCCAATGTCCGGTATATATATATATATATATATATATATATATATATATATATATATATTCGAAAAAGAAAAGTTCTCCACCTAACCAAAAAAGGGAACAGCTTTTCCAAATTATGAAAAAATTTTTTTTTTTTTTTACGCATTTCGCAATTTTAGGTATATAGAGTGATTAGCGGGTACATATTTATGGCTTAAAATATTTTAGATATACGGTATATTTTTTCAGAACCACATATACATACACAGAGCCGATGAATGTAACTTTTTGCTTCTCGGCCAGCAGTGGTGTGTCCATGTGTAGGGTCCATACGAGAACATCGTTTATGTATTTGTGCTTACTTCCTCAGCAGTTCACAACATATCCTACTCGCCTCACTTGGGTAGTTTGCAAGATGGGATGTAAGTTACAGTACAACTGCAGTTTAGTTACATACAGCTTCCAGGATATCTTCACAACAGTATGAAGCATCCCCGTTTAGTTACCATCAAGCTTTTATTCCAAACATTTCGTTAGAATCCACGTGGCCCAATTATACCGTAAGTAGTACTTATACGGCTACTTCTGAGAAGAATTTTCAATATATATATATATATAT
Source organism: Sepioteuthis lessoniana (assembly GCA_963585895.1). NCBI lineage: Eukaryota > Metazoa > Mollusca > Cephalopoda > Myopsida > Loliginidae > Sepioteuthis > Sepioteuthis lessoniana. The sequence continues at coordinate 25,705 of CAUZXS010005691.1, read as the reverse complement.
ATATATATATATATATATTAGATTTATATATTGAGTGTCATGGAAGTTTGTCTGCGACTTTTGGTTTCATGAAGTTTTACAGTCAGTATATATTTCAATATGTATCTCAATATTTATTTTCAATATATATATATATATATATATATATATTCGATTGTTTCGTATGAATCTGTATATTTGAGAATCAATTTTTCCTTTTATGTACAAATATTGTTGAAAGCAGCTGATATGAATGATTTATGATTATGTTTTTTTTCTATTTCTTTTGTTTTCTTACAGGATAACATACACATAATCTTTCTGTTTGAATCCTTTAGTTTATTTTCTAGTCCAAAAAACGAGATATACAGTTGATGTTTGTTTTGGGGAGAAAACTATGTTGGCGAACAATTTTCATATCGAATTTTTACCGTAAGAACAACACTGTGTTTCATTCTAGATAATGATCAGAGATAAGTGGAAAACGATTGAGTCAAAAAAGATGATGCCATTTTATTTATTTCCTTGAACCACCAACGCGCTCTCCCGTAAGAAAACAAATTTTCTAAATCATTCCTTAGTCGTTGTACTCAACTATACTTGTATCAAATAAAAAAAAACTTGCGCTCAAATACACAGTTATATCAAAGTACTGAATATTATTATTGTCCTGGGAATGATTTGAAGGTCATTGACATGCTCACACAAGAGGACTTCGATTGGGCCTTCAAGAAGTTGTTGGAACGGTAGAACAAGTGCATTGCAGCCGGGGGAGATTACTTCGAAAGGGACTAGAGTTTCATGTGTGTACTATCAATAAAAGTGCCCATACGAAAAAAAGGCTGGAAACTTATCGTATGCACCTCGTATGGAGGAACTTATGATATGATGATTATTATTGTAGGAAACGGATACTGTGAGCCGAGTTCAAACTTGGATGAGGCTTTTTGCATTTCACATATTATTCGTACTATTCTCTCCACAGCTATGCATAAATAGCAGAGAAGACTGGGCTCTTTAATGCTGGTATGGCATCCTGTCCCGGAAATGATACTAAACTGTATCAAGTCGTGAATCTCTAGTTATGGAGTTTTGGTATACTTCTTCATCACCATTACTCCCAGAACCACTCAGATTTGAAGTGGTAGTAACTTTTAGATTCCTATTCTACAAAAACAACTGTTTAAAAATTATGAATATTTGATCACATAAAAACTTATCCAAATTATTTTTATTAAGAAAAATTTAGAAAGGTTAATTGAACCAAAAATGTTTACTATGAATCATCATTTTTATTTAGGTTTGCTTTAAACCATTGCAAATTATCGACGTTAGATTGGAATACTTGCAACCATATTAGAGAGTGCCAACTAATGATTATTTTAAATAGAACAATCAATGTTAGAAATACTTGGAACCATTTAAGTGTATGGAAATTATTTATATTTGATTGGAATACTAGATATCATAATTGTGTGATGAAATTTATTTTAAACAAATAGAATTGTACTTTTTTAAAACGCAATGGAACGTAGTAATCGTGAATAATTATTAACGAATGAATCAATCATTGAATAATCCATAAATAGTTAACATGCAGTTAAATGAATAAACTAAACTTAATTTATTATTTATTGTCATGAAATATTGTAGAATTTCTGGGAAAAATCATTATTCGTAGACGCTCTGATGACGTCTAAAAACAATTTATTTTCGTATTTTTTCACTATTTTTCAAAACGAAAATACAAAAAAATTTACGATTATAATTATTATGAAGTTTTCCATAACATTTTAAACCAAGGTGAAACAAATGAAGTGATTAAGTGAAAAATGAAGATATTTTTTATTTCCCTTTTTTAATCATTTAGTTTGTTTATTTTTTATTACACTAAAATCTTTCCTAGACCAAAATAATATGATGTAAGAAACCTTTTTATTTTTCTTGTTCTTAGAAAAGAAAAGCTATTCCCTAATTGCTTGAAATCAATGGAAAAGACCTAAATATTCTCTTAAAAGTTTGGTTTTCTAAACTGAAGAAAAAAAAGTCAAATTTACCGATTTACTTGAATATTCTATTGAAATTGCTCGCGTTCTAGTCGCAGGAAATCTCTGACAGTCAATTGACATTGATCTTAAATTCAAAGAGACCGTGGGAGCATATACAAGGAAGCAAGGAGAGCACTTCTACCAAAACATACCCTAATGGTTTGGTTTGGTCTGGTTTGGTTTCTTTGTTTAATGGCATATCAACCTTTGTAGGTTATCTAATACCAAATCTATTCTCCTAGAAGAACAGTAGTGGTACTATTTAACCCATAGCTAGAAGGATAAGGAGGTTCATAACTTTCCCAAGTGTATTGGCCCGAAAGTCAACATAATAGCGAGACTGGGGTACGAACTTGCTTACTACGATTCCGCAGTCCATCGTTTTAACCATTACATCACGAGGACATCCCCCATACCCGACGTTGATCCCTGCTACTAAAAAACGTATGACGTAAACACAATTAGGGGAAAGTTATTTACATTATAATCGCCAATCTTGAAAAACTACTCGCTTCTAACAGTTTTTGTTTTATATAAAATTAGTTTTTGTTTTATATATATAATATTAGTATAAATACAGGTTAACTTTAGTGCATATTTTGTTTCACTCACACCAAATGCAAATAGAAATGTGCGAAATCTCCGGGTTTTGCTGAGAAAATAGGTTCTTCTCTAAATTACATTATCCAGAGCAAAGTTTGTGAGGGAATGATAACTATTTTCAATACTTTTACAACATAATCAAGCAAGAAATGGTCCATACTACCCAGGAACAAAATATATGGTGCATAGTGATATCCAGGACAGAAAAATAAAGTTTGATGGGTATAAATGGCCATTTTCAATACTTTTTCAACATGAGCAATCAAGAGGGAAAACATGCTGTCGCGTAACACAATTTTTGTTACATAGTGTTATTAAGAGCACAGAAGCAAAGGGAATAGTAGCCATTTTCGAATTTTTTTAACATAGGCAATTAAAAAATAAAATATATAATCCAGGAACAAAATTTGTCTAACATGCTTCACATCAAATCGTTTGGAATTTTTTCATAAATTTTATCATAGATGTTATGTATGAGAAGGTACATAATATAAAAAGAATCCTATCTTCATTTTGTTCTAAAGCATAGAAAAGCCATTCAGGTAGTGAATGATCGATTACGTTTTCAATTTGCTGACACTTTATTTACATCGATGATTTAAAAATTAACAGTCAAATACTCGAGACTGGTTCAAATGTTCATATTGGGTTTTGTTCCAACAAAGAGGTGACTTGATTCATATCTCAGCCTGTAAGTGCATGCGAATAAAGTATTGAAGAAGGATTTAATTAGATTTGATTAAAGATTTTTTTACATTTAATCTTTTTTGCTGACTAAAAGCAATGTGCAATGAAGCAATCGTTTTATATAAAAGCCATATCGTTAGAAGTACGTCACCAAATACTGCATACACTCACACATTCTATCATATATATATATATATATATGTGTGTGTGTGTGTGTGTGTGTGTGTGTGTGTGTGTGTGTGTGTGTGTGTTAGATCTCTGAGTCTGCATATTTGTAAACGACATATTGGCAAAACGGAATATTTTTGTATAAACCTTTCTATTGAAGGGTACTTGTACATTTGCCCGAAGATGAAAATGCAATTGTCTTTCAGTCGATTCTGCAACCAAGAGCTAGGTTATGCGTATATTTCGAGTATCTCAACCAGGAAAATCTTCGCTCATATAAAGTACAATAATTGATCATCTCAATCATTTTAAACAGTAGAACACTTCATACTTTTCTGTAATATAGATGTTTTGACGGCCACTGTATTAATGCTGTTCAAAATCATTTTGAAAATCGTCTTAAGCAAACCCATTTAACCCATAGATAATAGGAACCAAACAGGAACGACCATATTTGGGCCAGGGTGGACCTGGAAGTAATGCCAATCAAGAGATTGTTCTATACTCCTTGAGCTTCAAAACCACCGTATACAGTTTAATGACTTAACCACGACAAGAAAAAGAAGTGTGAATAAATAAGAGTCACCGTAACGTAGTGACTAACGTCAGGGACCGCAACATTGTAGTAAGCGGGTTCAAATTTCCGTCTCGTTGTTACGTTCACTTTTGGTCTAATACCCTGAGGAAAGGTATAAAACCCCTTATCTTACTAGCTAAGTGTTAAATTGTACCACTATTTTTCTTCTATGAGGATGGCTTTGGAATTAAATAACTCATGAAAGTCGATATGGCATTAAACAAAGAAACCGAAACTTTGTAAACAAACACAATCGTATGGTTTAGTTTGGTTTTGTTAATTTGGTTTTTGTTTGTTTGTGTTTTATTGTATATCAACCAACATAGGATGATATGTCATACCACTTTGGGCCAGAGTGGACCTGGGAGTGATGGCACTGAAGGCATAATCCGCATTCCCCAAAGCTCTAGCATTACTGGAACCTCACCATCAGAATGTTTCGTTGGAGGGTGTCTTACCTCACTGCAGAGAAGCAGACGGTTCATTCTACGGCCCCAGTCGACTGGGCAACGGTTAATTTGATCAACAACACATCTCTCCATTAGGACTTATTTAATCCCAAATATCTAATTCATTTTTATAGTTTTGGTTTTGTTTGGTTTATGGCGTATCAACTATCGTAGGTTATTTAAAGCCAAATCAAGTTAATACATATATACTAAATATGATTTGTTAACATATTTTGTTGATACCATTTTTATATGATTCTGAACTCATTTTTTTGCACACAATTAAATAGTTTTAATCTTTTCTAACACGAAAAGTTTTATCTGCTATTAATCATTTATTTGCACACAGTTAAATGACACCATAATATAAATGATATTGGGATATATCACTAACAATTCGATTAAACAAGAGCCATTTTTACACACAGTTAAATGATCAAACAGTTTTATTTCTAACAATTTAATTCAGCATAAATCTTTTGTTTGCTCTTGGTTTAAATGTCAAACAGTTTTATTTCACCCATAGATGTGACCCTTTTCAGGTATTCCCACAACGGGTCAGAGTGGACCTGAGAGCAATGGTGATGAAGGGATACTCGGCATTCTCCAAAGCATTAAGACTAGAGTCTCACCATCAACAAGTTTTGTGTCATATGCAGGAAACTCGTTGGAGGAGTCTTATCCCCCGGCAAAAAAGGTAGTGGATGTATTCTACAGGCCTCATTTTTATAGTTGTAAATACAACTGTATCTACCGGTACTTTCAATATTTTATAGGATATAAATATGATATAAAGTATTTCTATCTAATAGTACTGGAGATTTGGAGAATGTGGGGTACCTCTTCATTGCCATTACTCCCAGGTCCACTCGGACCCGAAGTGGTAATACCTTTTATGGTCTCGTCTATTTCTCAAATAGATTTATTTTAAAATTATTGGTTTGGTTTCTTTGTTTAATGGTATATTAACCATTGCTGGTTACTTAATTCTAAAGCCATCCATTTAGAAGAACCTCACTGATGCTATTTAACCTATAGATGGGAGGATAAGGAGGTTCATACCTTTCCCTAGGGTATTTTTTCGAAAGTGAACGTAATAGCACGACTGAAGTTCGAACTACAATTCCAGGGCTGTAACCATTACACCACGAGGACACTCCCGTTAAAAATTATTTGTATTTGATAGATCTCTGAGCGAAAAAAGCTCTTAAAAACAATTACATAAAAAATGGAAATACGAACGTATAGAAACGCTCTTCACTATCCTCTTGGCATAAAATAACCCGGAAGGGACTGACGTGCCGTTAAAATCAATCAATTATTCAGTTAGTGGTAATGATACTTAGGCCCCAAATCCATCTGTAGTCGTATGGTTATCATCTGACGAAGGCTTTCTGGATAAAATCCTATGGGGATTGTTCTAAGTTCACCAACTATTAATGGTAACACCGTCACCCGCATGTTCCACAGCTTTTTCTAGTTCTCTGGCAAGGTCCAAGTATTTGTTTATCTTTTGATGTTCCTTTATTATCACTCCGTGGTCCGCTGGAACGACAGAATCAACTAGGCGACAAGTTCTCTCTTTTTGATTTTTTTTTTTTTTTTTTTTTTTTTGCTGATTAACACTAGGTCTAGTCTTCTGGTCGCGATTAGTTGATCTGTTTCTATATCAAAGTCCAAGAATTTCATGTGTCATATCTTCTGGTATGCATTCTGCTTTGTGTATATACCATTTGCAAGATAGTTATAGAATTCAGTCTTTTTTTTAAATCTTCCAGTAGATAAATTTTCTCACCCATTTGTGCCTAGTCTTGTATTCCGTCTGAACTAGTTTGCTGCTTAAAACTATCATTTTACTCCTTAAGAGTTTTTCTCATAAGCGTTAGCTGATGGTCTTTTACTGGAGTCTGAAAGACAACAAGTCCACTCAAGCCTCCAGGACACTTCGCAGTATTCTGGCCGATATCAATATTGCAGTAGAAGTCTCCACTCGTCCGTTATTTTATCATCATTATTATTATTTACTTCTTTAGAGTTTTTCACATCAGCGTTAGCTGATGGTTTTTCACTGGAGTTTTAGTGACAGCAAGTCTCCTCAAGTCTCCAGGACTCTTCTCAGTATTCTTGCCGTTTTCAATAATGCTGTCGTTTGGATGGTCTCCACTGTGCCAAAAGCAACAATCACAATTGGTACAATAATTATTATTATCATTATTATTATTGAGAGCTTTTCCTCCTGCTCTGTCTTGAACACCGACTGTTGAATCAACCGTTATCAATTTGCTACTCTGTGGTATTGGAGATGACAGCAGTCTGGTAAATACAAGCTTAGGTAAAAACGAACACACGAACACAATAATAAGACGAAGAAAAGATTCAGCAGCATTTTCAACAAAAATACACAAAACTTATTTCAGCGAAAAAATGTTATTAATTTCACTGGCATGCTGATGCACGTTCAAATCTAGTGCATGAAACGGTGTTCACATGACATTGTGAATAAGAGGATGTGTTTATATACCTTGTTATTTACATAGAGATAATTCAGATAATTTTATTAAGATAGATGCTCCTTCAATTAGATATATAAATGGGGATAGATAGATAGATAGATAGATAGATAGATCAGTCGAACAGAATGACATAGATAGATAGATAGATAGATAAAACGCATTAAAAGAATTGCTACGTGCAGTTAGCAAAAAAAAAAGGGATTTCCAATGGTGCTTCGACCATAGAAAATTCGCTGGAATAAGGGTGTTAGATGCGAAGGGAGCCACTGTTTTAAAAAATAATAATGTTTCATTTATTTTCCATTTCTTTTTCATTCATTTCTTGGTAAATACCTTTTCAGTTTTGATACGCTCTAAACATGAACGATTCCGGAGTCCATATTTCAGATCTTCAGTGTTTTAGGAAAATTATGAAGATTACAAATGCATCAAACAAGAGACGTTTATTTACTCCTATAGTTTTTCTAGTTTTATTTTCGTTTAAAATTTTGGAGGAAAGCCACTAACATAACTTTGTTTGTTTGTGTTTATGTTTTGGAATAAGCTATGAACGACTTTTTTTCTGAAATAAATAACTATCGACAGTGAATTCTTTGGAAAACAAATGCTCTAAACGCCATTTAAAATAAAAATTCATGTAAGCCATTTTATTACTAATCATTTGCATCGAAAAGGACATCTTACTAATATTTTATTTGCCCATTTGGAACATTGCCCTTTCGTGATTTAATACTGAATTGGATTGTGTAATCTTTATTGACTCACGACTTGATACTTACCTTTTTTATCAGTTAAATGGAACTAAAAACCTTTCTACAAGTTCATTTTCTCTATAGCTTGTAGTTTGATTAATGAGATTTAATTCAAATGTAAATACTTAATAAACATATGTGAATTTTTTTGTCTAAAATCAACGAAAAAGACTTTAGGTTTTGTGTGAATATCATATTTCCCATTCACTGTTATTAAGTGAATGGTTTTCTCCAGTAATTTTGTGATGTTTAAACTATTAGAAATGTTAACAAATCCAGAATGAAAATTTTTTACTAACATTCATTAACTATATGCAAGATCTTCACAAAGGTCGCTTGTGCACTCGCACGTAGATTTTAAATGCAGAATAATATACTTGAATATAGGAGGATTTTTGATCAGGTGTTGTTTCTGCATTCCTAGAATTGGGAACCTGTTTAACTTGAAAATTATTTTTTTTAAATTGGCTTTTATTTGCACTGCGGGGAAATTATCTATAATATGTTTGCTACCAAACAATAGATTGATCAATAAATTCTTATCAGGAATGCTTCGATTATACGTTAATATTAGAGTATATAAAAAAAAGACAAATGTTTAATATCTAATGTCTTTAGCCAGGAGAAAAATTTGCCTTTAAAAACTAGTCTTAAGCAAAACCAATCATGTTAGTGACTGTTCTTTGCAGCTGGTGTGATGCAACTCACAACATCAGTTGTAATTTCGAAAGGAAATGGGCACCGCTAAGTAAGTCTTGTTTTATGAAGATGAAACAAAATATTCGGAATTGCATCCCGACGTCTTAATTGACTTTGGCAGTTGATCCCAAACCATGGGCAATGCCAGACTGGTACAACGGGAAATGTATTTATGTGTACCGTGAAAAATTAAAACCAGCATAAAAAAAAAAAAAAGAAATCCTGTTTAAAGGAGAGCACATCGGCGACGGATAATTTGGAACAGAAATTTATGGGTTTTATTTTCAATAAGTAAACACGGGAGATTATGATTTTGTTTAAAAATCTTTCATTAAAAATTAAGGGCAGTGTTTGTGGAGGAGTGGCTAACGTCCTGAACTGTGACAGTGCAGTAAGTTCAAACTAGAGTGGTGTTATTATGGTCTCATTAGGACAATACCTTTGGAAAAAAAGGTATGACCCAACTTATGGTGGTGTAAAGATTAGCAAACTAGACTAGTAAATCTTCACCAGTGAATTCGAGTCTCACTGGGTGCCTCATTCATAGGGCTTTGTACCACATCTAAGCAAAAAGCTTAGTGAATTACTTAACAATTGTAAAGATTTAACACAATTAGAGCAATGATTTTGCAAAACACCACTGTTCTTCAACAGGATGTCTTTGGCATTAAAGGACTCATGAAAGTTGATATGCCCTTAAACAAAAAGAACTTTAAAATAAAGCTGACATTTTCTATGGAATCGTGTAAAGTATAAAATTTGCCTTCTATTTCCAATAATCATGGTCTTTCGATGAATTTTTAAACAGAGCTATTTGACCCATAGACGGGACCTTAACAAATACCATCTCTCCGGGTCAGAGTGAACCTAGAAGTAATAGCAATGAACAGATACGCTATACTCACTAAAGCTAAAAAAAAAGGAGCCTCCCTACTAGATACAGTTTAGTGTCATATTCAGAACATTCCCTTTTTGGTGGGGTCTTTCAGGGGATACAGGCAGCTAATTCAAAGCGTCGTCGACAGCCGTTTTATCAATAGAATAAGTTAGCTTAATAGATATAACACAGATTAACAGATGAAGATTAAATGCTATCTCTCAATTAACTGATTCCTTCTTAAATGCGACCATCAAATACGGACAGATTTTGATATAGATTCAAAAGTATGAATAGATAAAAAGAGGTATTTTTGAATCTCTGCGGCAGTTCACTGCAGTCGTTCTGAAATTTTTGAAAAAGAAGGAAAAAAAAAAAGAGAAAGCCTTATGATGACAAAGGCGCGACTTGGTCGTAATTAACTAAAAATTAGACGTTTGCTTACAATAGCACACACCTTTAATTTCATCATAGGGCATACTCTCGTACGGGAAGGTACTTGGACAGGTGCTGTGAAATCAATTATACGCGGACAAAATAAGTGAAATTGATGTCACGAAAGTTGGTTACGCCAAACACGCATTATCTGTCGACGATTTGCTCAATTTACTGATTTTTTTTTTAAGAAAAAAAAAATCCCTCGGCCTTTTGCGATAATGCATCACGAAATATTCCAGCACACCTGCATGATTTGTTTATTTTATGAAAAATTGTATATAAAGGCGGGTAAACATATGCATTAGTCTGAAATGCAATCAAATGCATTGACGTAGACTTTCTAATTGATATATATATATAATATATATATATATATATATATATATATATTTCTTTCTAATTGATATATATATATATATATATAAATATGTATATGTGTGTGTGTGTGTGTGTGTGTGTGTGTGTGTGTGTGTGTGTGTGTGTGTGTGTGTGTGTGTGTGTGTGTGTGTGTGTGTTTGCGTATATTAGTGTATTTGTGTATGTATATATATATATATATATATATTCAAGAATGCAATGCATGCAATATAGAGTTTCCTATACACGGTAAAGTACATACAGTATATATGTGTGTATAAAGATAATAAAGAAATATTAAAAATATGCAGCAGGATTATATATTTGCAACCTTTATATATATACATTATAGAAACCTTTTAAAACTGCGTAAAATAATGGTATATATCTATATCGGCATCGGTTGATCTATCGATCTATCTATGTGACTGTGCATAATAATGTAGATAGGCGTCATTCTTTATATATATATATATATATATATATATATATATATATATATATATAAAATTACTGTCATATATTGCTATGCTTTCTTGAGATAGATAGATAGATAGATAGATAGATAGATAGATAGAATACAAATAAATGTGTACTAACTCACATATAGTATATATATATATTACTTTATGCATATATATATATATATATATATATATAGATAGATAGATAGCATACATGAATATATATAGCACATACATAGTATATATATTAATATTTATGTGAGAACATATATATATATATATATATATATATATATATATATATATATATATATATATATATATACGCATTTCCACACACTTATATACAAACATATCGGTTATGCATTCGCTTTATATATATATATATATGTATATATATATAACACGCACACATGATATATAGATATTAGCATTCATGTGAGCACACATAGAGTGTGCATAGATAGATAGATAGATAGATTTTTCTATATGTTAAACATACATATATCAAACAGAATTATGTATACAATTATAGACATTTTGTATATATAAGTCTATATTATAAAGACTGGAATAATTTAGATGGTTGCAAGATAACTGAAACGGAATAGTGTCTGTAAATAGATTTTTATGCATAGATAGATAATTTAATATTCATGTATAGTAATGCAAATTTCCATTAAATACAGACTGACTGACAAATATACTTATATACCGAGTCGAGAGTCTATGAATGTTTTTGATTTTAAGCAAAACTGAACGTATATTAAATTCAAATACAATGTTTTATTCATGTTTCTCTATCTATCACACGCAAACACATGCTTCTAAGCACGTACTCGTACAATGGCCATGCATACATACATATTTGCGTATTTGCTGAAAAGGTCAGCATCGGACCTTTGCCAAATATTCAGTCGTAACTAATCGATCAAAATATTTTCGCCATTTTTGGAGAATTTTTCTCTTGTGATATGTTCAATTTTTTCTTCCCTGTTTTTTTTTTTTTTTTTTTTTTTTTTAGTGAATAATAACTGAAGTTGTAATTTCAAATTAAAACTTTTAAACTGGTAATTTTTCTTACTTATTGGAGAAACCTTTCCGAATTTAAATCAGTTCCAAATACCAAATAAATTTCAACATTTATCTTCATAGATATACATTTTCTTCGAAGGTGGATTTCATAATCTTTTGTGCTTGTACGTGACTAGGTAGATATAGAGATAAAATATTCAAAGTAGTAGTTTGCAAAATACTTACGGTTCTAGAAATTCGTTCTCCACGATGAAAATACAATAATTTATATTCAATTGCAATAGTTCATGAAAAACAATAGATCATTTTTATGAATTTGCACACATGAAATTGCACACATGAATTTGTATTTTATTTTATGATATAAATCATTTAGAAACACTGTTCTCGGAAATAGTTGAATTGATTGTATCATGCTGCATTCGAGAGTCCTTCCTTCGTTTTATGTTAGTAAAGTTCCTTTCCGAAGATGTTTACAAGATTTACTTTGTACTCGTCTTAGACACATGTTAAAGATGAATGTAGCGTCTCCGTTTTCCATCAAGTCGTCAGTATTGTTTTATCAATTTCAAAAAACTGCGGGGGAACAGGATTGAAACCGCTCCGATTGGCCATCTTTTTTTAAGTGCCGTAGTTATCAATGATATTGTCCAAGCGTTTCCCTCTTACGTCAGGTTAGTTTCAAAGAAGATTCTCTTCACAGATTGGGTTGTTTCCCACTTCTGTGTACGGGGTTAAAAAAAAAAAGCCAAGAAAGACGTTTGTAAAATTTTGGAAGTGGATATAATATCTGAAAAATAAAATATTTTAGAAGTCAGATCCAACATCTGAACGTATTGTGCAAAACTAGTTATAGCTTTTTAAAATTAATTAAATTAAGCTTAAGGTGTCCGTGGTGTAATGGTTATCGTCGTAGGAAATGGACACGGCGACACGAGTTCAAATCCTGAACGAAACTGATTGCATTTCACATAGCACTAATACCCTTGGGAAAGGTATGAATCCAATTATTCTCCCTCCAGTTATGGGTAAATAGTAGGATAGACTGGGTTCTTCAGCTTTAGTGAGGCAACTAGTCTGGGAGAAAGAAAAATCTCAATTCAGACCAGATAAACTCCGCTTAAAAATTGACCTTGTGTCATATCCTGCCCGAGCGGAGGGGTTGGTAAATATGTTAAATTAAGCTTTTTAAAGTCAATTCAATTTAGATCAAAAGGTAATCCTTCTTACTTGTCTACAGGTAAGACACCCTACACGGGCGTTCTGATTATGACACTGAACTTAAAATCTTTTAAAGGAATTTCTTTCTTTTTCCTGTTTTTTTTTTTTTAATCTTTTAAAGGAATTTCTTTCTTTTTCCTGGTTTTTTTTAATCAAAATATGATGTGCATATGAGAAAATAATGAAATAAAATATTCACTGATTTGAATGGATAGTTTGGTTTCTTTGTTTAATAGCATGTCAACTTTCATGGGTTATTTAATGACAAAGAAATCCTTGTTGAAGAACAGTAGTGGTACGATTAAACTCTTAACTGAGAAAAAAAACTGGTTTTATAA
>CAUZXS010005691.1:2500-10000 GCA_963585895.1 Sepioteuthis lessoniana | reverse complement strand
GATTGGGTCCCTACGTATGGGTGATGTAGAACTGTTTAACATTGAAAATGTGTGCTAATGCAAAGCTAAATTGTTTAAATTACAACTGTTTTTACATTAACTTTTTATGAACAAAAAAACTGTGTTCTTATGCTAAACTATATTGTTTGATATAGAACTTTTTTGTAATTTAACTGTGTGTAAACAAATGACTGATGTCATTTGATGATGATTGAATTGTTAGGGATACATAGAAATACTTGGAACCATTTAACTTTGTTAACATGCTAAACAGAACTATTGACATCTAATTTGTGCTTATGCTTAACTGAATTGTTTGAAATAGAACTGTTTTACATTCAACTATGTGTTAACAAAAATCAGCATTTAAACAAATGAGTGTATGTAAATAAGAAGCTGTGTACTTATGCTAAACTGAATTGTTTAAAATAGAACTGTTTTTACGTTTAACTGTGTATTCGTGTTGGATAGAAACGAGTGAAACTATTTAACTGAGAGAAAAAAATGATCTCAGGCTCGTTTATAAGTATTTATCATATATTTAATAAATATGTATAAAAAGTATTTGGAATTGAATAACCTACAACGGTTGATATGCCATAAAACCAAACCAAACCAAACCAAACTACCACATCTTGTCTGATCGTCGAAGTTCTTGTAACCCGAGCGAAATTTCTTGAACCACTTGGTTACTATATTGTGATTAACTGTGCCTGTTTTCTTTTGCACAACAAATATTTTTGGTTGCTTCCCGCCCAATTCGAACTCATAAAGCTTAAGTTGCCGAATTAGACAACGGTGCATGTTCATCTCTCCAACTTTCAAATCACACACAAAGTGAAACAATGCACAATGTGTTAGCGCACCAACTGCCATTATACTACTATAGCGGATACCCCACTCGGCTTGAACTACATCGTTCACGTAAAACGCGTATGTACCGAAATATCACAAAACTTGACTCAGCCTAGTGTTATGGCAGATATACTATTTATTTCTATTTTTGTGCTTGTCTGTCGAAGAATTACCGCCCAACAGAAAATCATAAATTACGGCGTATAAACTGACCTTTTAAGCCTGAAGAAATATCAACAAAAGTTGGGGTTGACTTATACGATAGGACTAAAATCCAATTCTTTACCACAAATTGTTCAACCAGTGATAAACCTTTGGATTTTAGCCCCGCCGTATAAGTCGACTCATAGTTTTGTAGATATTTTAAAGGTCCACTTATTTGGGGTAATTTTTACGGGGTTTTTTTTTTTTGTTATACGGATAAAAACTTCATTACAGTTTACTCATTGGCCTAGTGGATAGAATGTTCGCAAATGGTCCGAGAGACCCGGGTTCAATCCCTGGTGGCGTCATACCAAAGACTTTAAAAATGGTACTTGATACCTGCTTGCTTAACATATGTGTTACTATCGAGGGTAAAGTGGAGCAATCCAGTGAAAGGAGTATCGCCCTTTCCTACACCTCGGTGTAGTAGCTATTGAAAAGGGAACCTTCTGGTCGCCCTCGACTACGGTCGCCAACTTTATTTTACATAAGCAATACGATCTTAGATTTTAGATCAATCAGTTTTCAGCAAATTATATCATTTCTAACCAAACGAAGTGTATATGATACAACGTATTAAAATCCTATACTTGATCTCATGTTAAAACAACAAAACCAGGTCATTGTTGTTGGGGTTTATTTTTCTACTTGGCCAGCTCTATGTTATATAATCACGAGGGAGTCCTAAAATGGACTTATTTGTCAAAGTTTGAAGAACAAGAAATATAATGTACAAAGAGGATCTCAGAAAATAAACATGATTTGATTTTGTGTTTGATACCCTTTTTCTTGTGCATTTATGTTAGATACATATTTCTTTTCACAGAATAAGATGGAATTATTTCATCGAGACATATTGTCTCTTTTTTTTTTCCGGAGCAACGCCAGATACAACTTCTAATTTTATACTACCTCGTCTTTTGCAGTCATTTATCTACCATTTTTATTTCTCGGCTCTCCTTAACTCTGCTCTCATTTTAACATCTGCTTTGTTGCATCAATCTCTTGTATAAGTCGACCTCGTGTATAGGTTCGTTTAGTAGAACGGTTATTGCCGTAGGAAGAGGAATCAGCGACCCTAGTTCAAATCCCGGACGAAACTATTTGAGTTTCACTTCGCGAAAAACATGAATCCGTCTCTTCTTCCCTTATCTCATCTATGAGTAAAATAGTTGGGCCGACTGGTTAGTCAACCACTCTTGGAAAAGGAAAACTCTGAATTCAAACCAACAGTACTCCGCTTAAAAATTAACCTTGTGTCACATCCTGCTCCTGGTGGAGGTGTTGGGTAAATACGACCACGTGTATTGGTCGATCACAGATTTATGGTCACAGAGTCATTAACTATTCAAATTAATTTTGGAAGCAAAGGGTTACAACTAGTCCTTCCTGTTATGTTTGAATTTCAACTTCCCAAAATCAGTATTCGTGTATGAGTCGATATCGGTTTTGTGACTCCATTCTCCATTCGCTATATTTCTTCGTTTTTGTCTCCCTGCTTCGATTACTTCTCTTTCGTTCTTTCTTTCATTTTTCTTCCTTCATTTATTTTTCTTGCCTTCCTTCATTTCTCTGTCTCTCCCAGAAACTCTCAGTTTTTACTTCTCATTTTTTTTCTAACACCTATTCTCCGACTCTTTATATATTTACCTTCCAGAGCTCTTCGCAAAAATCATTGATTATTCTGGATATAATAACCAGACGCATACACGTAATGTCAAAATCTGAAAATCTATTTTCACATCAGTTAATTCGAATATATCTTCTTGTTTTTTGGTTTGTTTTTTGTTGTTGTTTTTTTCGTTTTTGGGTTGTTTTTTTGTTTTTTGACTTGGTAGTTCGCAATGAATGATGGGAATTAAAATAGAGTAAAGGATTTGTCTCTTTTAAACAGTTTTTCAATTTTTAATTAATAAGTTTTCTTTTATATTTTTATATTAAAAAAAAAATCAGTTCTTTTGCCAGTAATTCTGATATCTCTCAACATCTCTCTAATCTTTTAACACGCTCCTTCTTTCTTTCTTTCTTTCTTTCTTTCTTTCTTTACACACACACACACACACACACACACGCGCTTATATATATATATATATATATATATATATATATATATAAAGTGTTTTTGTTTGTCTTAATCAAGTCTGAGTTATTCTTCGAGGTTTAGAACACTGAAATAATATTATTTCTCATTCCCAGACATGTTCAGTATCGATTTAATTGGAAATATGCACTGATATACACATTCAACCAATAAGTATACGCACAAATCTATCTATAAAGAGACATACTTAAATGTAGACATGTAGACATGGAGGCGTGTTGATGTAACTGTTATCGTCTCAGGAAGTGGAAATCACAACTCGAGTTCAAATCATGGAGAAAACTGTTAGTGTTAAACTGTTTGCGTTCATGCCGATGGGAAAGTTATGAATATTAGAGCAGATTGGGTTCTTTAGCCTAGGTACGGCTATCAGTCTAGAAGAAAAACTCTATGTTCAAACCAGCTTAGAAATTGACATTGCTCTTCTTCCTGCTTGTGTACGGAGATAGAGGAGTGTCATCGAGGCGTAATGGTTAAAGTGCTGGACAGCGGAATCGGAATTATCGAGTTCGAACCCCAGTCGCGCTATTACGTTCACTTTCGGACAGAGACCCTTGGGAAATGTGTGTGCCCCCTTATCCTCCCTGGAGATTGATGACGAGACATACATAAAATCCAGTATGGAGATGAACGGCAATTCACACAAATACATATCAGGTCACATAAAAACATTTGTTCGCATGCATGTACGAACACACACGATCACAAACACACACACCCACACACACATATGCATGTGTGTGTCTGTCTGTGTGTCTATGTCTGTGTGTTACATTGGTGCAATATGATACAAGGTATGTCTAAAAAGTAGCGAGAATGAAGCTATATTTACCGCGGTAGAAGTGAACCGTGGATGAAACCTTTATTTCCACTCCGGACTCTAACGAGTACTACCAGATATGAGTGGACCTGGGAGTAATTACAATGAAGAGTTACTCCAAAATGCCCATATTTCCAGAAATGGAGACTTACCATCAGATATAGTTTAGTGTCATACCGAAGACATCTTATTTTGGGGGATCTTACCCGTCTTCAAGGCTACAATCAGCGTATTCCAAGCCTCGCTGACAAGAGAGATAGATAGATAGATAGATGTTGTTTGATCCTAGGTAAAATCTATGATTTTCAACACAGACACACCATCAAACGCAAAAGGAAAGGATGCAAAACAATCTGCCTCTCTTCATGCATATTTTGCCTAGTGCCATGAAAATGTAAGAGAGTGTCCTCGTGGCGTAATGGTTAAAGCGGCGCATTGCGGAATCGTAGTACGCGAGTTCGTACTCCACTCGCGCTATTACGTTCACTTTCGGGCAAATACCCTTGGGAAAAGTATGAACCCCCTAATCCTCTCAGCTATGGGTTAAATAGTACAACTACTGTTCTTCTAGGAGAATAGCTTTGGCATTAAATAACCTAGAAAAAGTTGATATGCCATTAAACAAAGAAATCGAACCAAGCCAAACCATAAAAATGTAAGTTTTATTAGTATGCGTGTATGTATAGATTCGTACACTGATAAAACTGAAAGTCTACACAACTAGATTTTTTGATGTTTAATGGCATATCAACTTCCTTGGGTAATTTAATGCCAAAGCCATCCTTCTTAAAGAACAATAGTCATACTATCTAATCCATAGCAGGAAGGATAAGGGGGTTCATACCTTTCCCAAGGGTATTTGTCCGAAAGTGAACGTAATAGCACGACTGGAGTTCGAACTCACTTACTACGATTCCGCAGTCCAGCACTTTAACCATTACACCACAATGACACTCCCCTAAACCACTAGAGAGGCATCAAATACGGAGATAGACTATACTCAAATATATAGGTTTATATGAATAGAGACGTAGATCTCTCCTTCAGCCATATTTAAGTAGTTTACAATCTGTGCCAAAGTACCGGGTGTCTTAATATACATGGGGCTCATGTGACTGCTAACAACTCTATTAATAAAAATGCTGTGTTCTTTTTTTTTTTTTTTTTTAAGATTTGAAAATAATGTATTATAAAAACTATTATTTCTCGATCACAATGCCTTGGACAAGAAAGGAGGTATACCTTGCGTCACTATTCATTTGGAGACAAAATCATTCAAAACTTTGCAAGCAAAATTTCGAAAGAAATTCAACAATTACACCCAGAAAAGCCAAATTTATCGTTGGGTATACAGATTTCAAGCCACAGGGTCAGTAAACAATCTGACCAAGAAGGCAGAAAATCCCAGATATGACAGGTCGTTGATTGCAAAATGTCTTGACATTGTGGATGCGGTGAGAGATTCTGTCGGAAAGAGTCCGAAAAAGTCTCTCCGAAGACGTTTCCAAGAACTTAGTCTTTCACGTGCACTATAGGATAAAGTCAATCAATTTATGCTCTTGTCATCTGGTTTGACCTTTCTGAAGTGATATGCTTGCTTTTAAGACTCAGGTGAAAGATAACTTCAAACAATATGAATTATCATTTTAAGTAGTTGCATCTATTTTGAGACACCCTATATATATATATATATATATATATATATAGAGAGAGAGAGAGAGAAATACGCTATATTGATAATTGGAAAGAGTTTTTCGGTTTTGGCTCCTTTGATTAAAGCCATATCAACGTTCTTTGGGTTCTTAATGCTAAAACCATCCTCGATGAAACAGCAATGGCGCTATCTAATCCATAACTGAGAGTAACATGGTTGAAAGCTTTCCCAAGTGTATTAGTCTGAAAATAAACGTAAACTTGTTACTAGATTTAGTGCAAAACTTTCCAATTTGCTATGCAGGTTTTTTTTTAGAACCTGCGAAAGATTTTAATGTACTTTTTCATTTTCAAATAAAAGTTCTTATCGAAAGGAGTCTTTAATAAGGAATACTGGACAGTAGAAACCCAAGTAGGAACTACGGAATCGTAGTACGCGAGTTCGTACTCCAGTCGCGCTATTACGTTCACTTTCGGGCAAATACCCTTGGGAAAGGTATGAACCCCCTTATCCTCCCAGCTATGGGTTAAATAGTACCACTACTGTTCTTTTATGAGAATGGCTTTGGCATTAAATAACCTAAAAAGAGCTGATATGCCATAAAACAAAGAAACCAACCAAACCAACCAAGTAGGAACAAGATGTAATTACTTGTACATAAATTACATTCATAGACTAAAAAAAATGAGCAAATCATTTGTCTTATTTAATAACTATTCACATTTAATTAAATATTACTAATTAGGTTCTTTAACTGGAAATGTTATATAATTATATAACATTATTGCTTAGTTAAGGCTTATATTCAAAACAAAAACTGCTTCAATCGATAAATCTCTGAAGTGTCGATTACATACATTTTAATTAATATTTCTCAACAAAACAAGGCAATATCTTTCAAGAACATTATTAACTTCAAAAGTTGATATAGTCTAGATTGGTTTCGTTGTTTATGGCATATCAACCCTTGTAGATTATTTATTGCCAAATACGTCCTTACAAAGGAAAAGAACTTGTACTATTTAACCAACGGCAGGCGAGATAGGGGGGCATACCATTCCCTAGAGTATAAGTCCGAAAGTGACTGTAATAGCACCACCAGAGATCGAACTCGCTTGCCACAATGCCACAGTCTACGACATTAGCCACTTGGCAGCAGGATGTAAAGATACTTGGTGTATTACTTTTTTGTTATATGGGTTCATCTGGGTATGTCTGCCTTTCATTCAATATGTAGAACAACTCTGATCAGTAAAATTGGGTTATTGTTAAACCTAATAATATCCATTTCATTGTATAATATCCCACTGGATATAATAAATTACAGGCATCTTTCATCATCACCATCAAGGTTTCTCTCTCGGCATCCGTCCCAATTGGCTATCACATTTGTTAGCTCCTCAAGACGGCACACTGTGCCCGCACAGAACTGATGAATGTAAGTTTTTGCTAGTCGGCCAACACTAAGGTGTTACTGAGTAGAAGTCCATCGAAGAATGTCGCTCATGAATTTTTTCTTGCTTCTCCAGCAGTTTCTAGCATATCTTGCTCACTTTTCTTGGACGGTTTGTGAGATGGGAGGAAGGTGGCTATATATCTGCTGTTTTATAAAGTACTACTTCCAGAATTTGTGTATTTTCAATCAAGTTATTTCTCCAACTGCTACCTTAAAGTTCAAGTGGTGTAACCATACTGTTATACTGACACGACTAAAACTCGGAAGAATTCCAGTTTTGTTTTATCTGAGATCAGCTTACTATATGATCGATTGTCTGTCAATATCAGTCTCCACTTTAATTATGCGTATGTTATAAGAAAATTAACTTTTTTCTAAAGAGAATTGTTAGAGCTGCATATATTTAAAGG